>JANHGN010012021.1:0-36766 GCA_024605025.1 Megaceryle maxima
GAGTCTAATGTAAATTTGTGTTGGTTTGTCTTGTATTCAGGATAATGAGTTTCTTTTTGTAGGCTATATATATTTATGTATATATAATAATATATTTTAGCCTATGAAAATAGATCTAATTTCTCATTTAGACAAGTTTTTTGTAAGAATTATTACAAAGACAGCATCAGCAAGCTAATCCCTTTTCTTCTAATTAATTGTTGCTTTTATAAATAAAAGCAAAGTTGCTAAAATCACTTTGAACAAATATATATTTAAAACCTTTTTAAACACATTTCAGTCCCAATTCTTTAACCAAGTGAAATGAGGTTGAATGTCTGTGTATGAAAATACTGGATGAGTGGGTTTTGAGATAAAACCCCAAATACATCATAGCCTTTTTGTAACTTACTGCATATGTGATATTTTGCACATATTTTTAGCATATTGCTTATGACCTTGAAGAATAGTGGGTTGCTCCACCTGGTATGCTATGTGTCTAAACACCAAGACAGGTGCATGGGGAATGAATAGCAGTGGAAGATTGCAACAGACAAGCTTTAAAAGTATTCTGCCCAGCCTCAAACTGATCAATTAGATGTATGTGACTGGAATATAAATATAAGGTGTACATCAGTAGCTGGACAAGAGTTGCTGAACGTATGACATTTGCCAATTAAAATCTCTCATAACCATCCCATGTCTTTCAGATAAGCTCTGCTGAGGTGTGTAAATTCATAAAAGTAGTGGCTTATATTAACAAAGAGAATGCATAGATGGGAGGTGGGTTCTGCAGGAGTGCCAAGATGTTGGCCTACTGTCACATTTTAGGATAAAAGGTGACAAAACAACGGAATAAAACCCACAAATGTCAAAAAGCTTAGAATTTGGCATGTAAAGCTCAATTTGGGGAAAATACAAGGAAGAAAGTAACTGATCTCAACCTCTTTGAGAAGCAATGCAATAGTACCAAACACTTTAATTGAAGGGAAAATTAGTAATGAAAAAAGAACTTTGCTCTCTATTGATCTCACTGATGTAAACACAAAAAATTTACAGAAAATGGGATGCACACAAAGTGCACGAAGATGGATTAATAAAACCAGGACAGTCAAATGCATAACGAAGTGTAGCTCAAAGGGATATGGGTAGAAAGCAAGAAAGAAAAGATCCACAGATTAACAGATTAATGATAATGCTGAGGTGATTGAAACGTTCTATGAAATGGTTCATCCAGCCAGTGTTGTTAATAGCCATCAACAGTACTCTCCCAGACTAGGGGAAGGGAAAAAACCTGTAGGTTGCTTGGATAAGCAACAAATTTTCAATCTGGTAGGGCCTGATGCAATTCATTCTGAGGTACCTGTAAAAACCAAACTGGCTGGAGCAATCTGTTATAGTGGATAGCAATCTTAAAATAGGGGAGGGAAGTAGTAGACTCAGAAAGAATAATGGTACATGCCTCTTTTTCATGGGCTAAGTGAAGGAAACTGGTGGATTTTAACTACAGCTCCAAGAGAAAATGCTGGAGCAGTGTCAAAACACATTTTTAGTGCCTTGAAAAAGAAGTTGAGCAACAGCCAAACCAGATTTACCTGGTATAAATTACTTTAAATCCAGCATTTCTACGTCTTCTGTGATGGAGTAACGTGCTTTGTAGAGAAGAGAGATGCTATAGTGTTAATATGTTGATATACTGGAGTCCTTAACATTCACTTGGTATTCTCATTAACAGGCTAGGGAAACATGAGCTAGAAACTACTGTGCAGAGAGTAAAATTAGCTGGAAAACCATCCCCAGAAGGCAAGCAAGGTCAGGTAGCAAGTACTTGCTACAGGTTCTACAAGGTTCTGTCCAGCATGGTCTTAACAAAGCTTTTGTGCTTCTTGAATTTTAGACTACAAGCTGGGAAGGAAGGGTAAGAATACTGGAGAGCAGCTGTAGAATTTAAAATTATGTTAATAGAGATTGTATACTCTCTTCTAGACATAGCTTTTTTTTTTCTTTTTGTGAAAATAAAGTTTGAAGAAATTGGTGGTGGTATGGTCAGTTAAAAAGGAAGCTAAGACAGTATGTTCCCAGAAAAATAGGGGATGGAGAGGATGAAAAGACTGCTGCTAGAAGGAAGAAAACATGAGCTGGAATGAATGATTAGTTGATCTAAATTCCAGCGAGACTTGGGTTAGACATTTGGGGGAAAATGTCAAGGATTAGGATAGTAAAGCAATGACATAGACTATCCAGTCACAGTCATCACTAGAACGCTTTGTCTGAGCTGTTTTTAAATATCATGCAGGAGTGATATGCTTATTTGATCTCTCCTGGTGAAAGGCAGGACATTAACTGGCTGATTTTTTTCCTTCCAGGCTCTTTTTCTGTTTTGTGTTGATAACTGCTTTGGAGGGAGGCACCATGCAAGTGCTTTCCCTTTGATCTCCAAGACCATAATTACCACACAGGTAGCACTGGAGCTTGTGGTCTGGAACCTCTGTCTCTTACTGAAAAGCAGCGCATGGGCTTGGGATGATTTTGAATACATCTTTGTTTTCTTAGGCCTACTGCAGCCAAAAGTGTATCCTCTCCTATTACAGCCTTCAGGTGCTGCCTGTGACCTAGGCTTGCTTGGCAGGGGACATGGAAGGGACTACCATTACCCTTCCAAATCCCAGCAAAATACTTGTATGGCTTTAAATTATGAGCATCCAGAAAGGATGGCAGGACTTTAGTCACAGCCTGTCCTCTTCCTCCACCACAGTGTGTGGGACAAATAAAGCCTCTGCTGGGAGAGGAGGTAGTTCCCCTGTGTATGTCCATACAGGATAAAATAGGAGTTATTTTTCTGTTTGATTGCTAGATTTTTGTCTCAATGGAGTTCACCTCCTCTTTGCTTTGTGTATGCTTTATGTCTGAGCTCTGTGGTGCATGCTTGTTAAGAGTAGTAAGAGTGTAACTCAAATACGCTCCTTGCACTCAAATGGTTTTATCCTGATGACCCTGGTGTTACCAGAGGATGGCTAACTTTTCCACTATTTAATCTACTTTTGGTGTAATCTTTGATAAATGACTTTGTAACTTTGTCTTCAGTCTTTTTAGCCTTCCCGCATAACAGAAGTAACTTTTAGTGAACTTTGAAATCTGCAGCTAGGCAGATCTGCTAGGTGGTGGGATTTTTATTTTATTTATTTATTTATTTCCTGAGTTAATTTGACTGTGACCTACTTGCATGATAGTTATGTTCCCCTGTGATGCTTACTGTTGGCCAGTGACCATGGAGGGGTGTCTCAGATGACATTTATAGTCTGTTCAAGCCTGTGAATTTAAATATTATATCCTTACTGATGGTGATGAACCTGATCCATCTGGAAGCTGACTAGTCTCCTTGTACAATGCCAATACCCAAATGGGTTTCTGTTTCCTATACTATAATGGGTTTTCTTATGTAAAGTGAATGAAAATACTCTTTTGTGTGTGTGTGTGTGTGTGATTTCACTACAGAGCAAATGTATGTTCTGTCTCTTCCAATCATTAGGTGGAATGGGTTTAATTATGTATTGTAGGGTGCTTCCTTCAAAAGCCACATGTCACTCACTCTGCAATGTTGTTAGTTTAGAAAACATTTGTCTGTTAGTTTTTTTTTGTGGTGTGCAGATACTTTTGCTATTCTCAATATTGGGAGAAATACTGAAGTAATGACATGATGGACTCAAATGATTAATCTTATTTATAGCTTCTGCTAGGCTGCAAAAAGAACTGTACCTCTGAAGTATTTATTGTAAACATATTCTGATGATGGGTCTGGATTGTGTGTGTGGTGAGGCTGACTGGAGAAGTTAAGGGAGAAGACTTAATCTTCACATGCCAGGGAATGTTCTGAGCAGGGGTGTGTACATATTTTTAAAAACCCTTAAATTGTCAATAGCCCTTAGATTGCCTTATCTGACTCTGCCCTCCTTCAGCCTGCTTGCCTTCTTTTTGAAGGCTTCAGTCTATTTGTTGAGAGAGATGAAAGGGAATTTTCTTCTGTTGAGCTTGTCAACTGCAGAATTGTCTGACCCTGACAACATCTTTGGTTGGAATAAGAGTTGCTGGAAAACAGTGGAGGTTCTGAGAGTAACGTAAAATGTGGTATCTGGGTCACTTCTAACGCTGTTGCTGTGCTTGGAGCCTTTCCATAATTTTCCATGGTAGCTGTGTGCTTTTCTTCTCGTATGGAAATGAGCTTTGCTTCATCAGTGTTTTCTTATAATTGTTTTGGATAACTTGATCTGTAAATTTATGGGTTTACATGCTGAATTGATTTTCAGGACACCATCACTAGATGTTTACTTTTAAAAGAAGTGAAGAGTGAAGCACCCATTTGATAATACTGGCTTGGTTGATTTTTATTTTGACTGCAGTGAAATGCTTTAAACTGAATAAATCAAACAGAAATCATTCCTCATCTCTTATTATTTATGAATGAGGTAAATAACTGTAGAGTGTTCATACATTAAAAAAAAGGATTGTTTCGTCATTTTTATTTTTTTCATATGAGTAAGATCTAGAGATCTGTAGAAACCAGAAATGCTTCACCTTGAAAGCATTTTGTAAATAACAGCATCTGTTCTCCTGATCTAGCAGTTGCTAAGTCACAGGAGCACGGGGTGTGTGTATATATATATATATATGTACTTATTTATTGGCTTCTTTTTCTAGAGATAATTCTAGAAGTTGGCTTTTAAACTCATAGATGGAGAGGATCCTTTTCAGTCTACACTCGTGTACTCTAGTGTCAACTTAATCCTTTATCTTAAATTATTTGTACCACTCTGATGCTAACGATGTACGGGTAGCAGTGTTCCTTCCCCTCTCTGCATTGTTTTTGCTGGATGTTCTGCTCTGCTTGAAATTACCAAAAAGCCAACTTATTTCTATTACTTTTTTAAGGATTAGAATTTGTTTCCCCATTTATTATGCAAACAACTGACTTTATTTGGGGCTGTTGGCATGCATTTGAACGCTTTTTGTTCACATATGGAACTCGCATATGGAGAAATTTTATGCATCTTGATGTCCAAACAAAGTGAGGAGTACTAAGAATCTGGAAGGGTTTAGAAATTAGCATACAATATACAAAGTGTTAAGTAAAATAAAGTGTGGACCCCTAGTTTATGTAAAATAATATCCATTAACCTGATCAAAGTACATTGTTTAAAGGAAACTCACATCGTCTCACTGCAGCAAGTGCAAAGTGAGCATTGAAGAAATACTTGCTGTTTCATCATCTTACTCCCGCCTTTCTCTTCAGGTCAGGGTTTCTCCTTTTAAAATAAATATAGTGGAAAAGTACTGAATATACCATTGTGGGACAGCAAAATAGTCTTGCAAGCTTGAGTATATTTTCCTGTGGATAGTGAGTGTTTAAATTTCCAAAAATACGGTTTGCTGTCAGTATGGTTTTCTATTCCAGTAAGTTGTTTACAATTTATGGGGGAGGAGGAGAGGAAGCTTAGCACTCTCTCCAGAAATTAAGTGAAACATGGAACTCTTCACTTGGACCTACATACATGAATTAAATCCAGAAAGTTAAGTGGTGGTTTTTCTCTTGTTTACCACTTTCTTGATTTGTTTCCAATTACTTTGACTTTTTATTTATTTTTCTTTCTGTTTTCTTCTGGAAAGCTTAGGTTAGATTGTTGCCAAAAGTTGGGTTGGGAAGGTGATCTGGTTTAGTTCTATTTAAGCCTAGTAAACAATTAACTGTTTTCCTTACTCAAGCTTTATGTAGAAACCAAACTTGTTCTGTTGAGTCATTTTGGGTCAAAATTATCACCCAGTATGGTGTACTAGTGCCTGAATATTACCCTAAGCTACATTGGGCTGCTATTCTAAAACCAGAACTGATGGCTAGAACTCATCCTGCTACTTGTCATGTAATCTGATAGAAGTCTGCCTTCCATGCAGCTACACTTTGAATCCAGGCATTCTGCTAAAGGAAAGCACAGTGCTTCTGAAAGCATGTGGTTGGGTTTTACTGTGAATTAATTAGAAACTGTAACTGTTCTTCAATTTTCTATGTTTTCCAGAGTCAGCAATAAGATTTTATCAATTGCAGGTCTTTCCTGCTATGTCCTTTGCCTATCTAAATAGCTGACTGGCTCTGAGCTGAAGTTTTGAGACTCAAGGTGTAACCTTTTGGGTAAATTTTCCCCTTTGGGATATTCTTGCTTGCTATTGCATTGTTTTTTAAACAGTTAATGATTCCTTCATATATATTTGTTATATAATTTATGCAAAGGAAGAACAAACTTGAAAATGGAAATTTACTTAAAGCTCTAAAGCCTTTCCTGTGTGCCTTTTTTTTAATTATTATTTTTTGAAGGAAGAGGGGAACTTCTTTTTCAGAAATACTTTTTCCATTGCAGCTTGTTGCCGAGCCTCCACTATTCTGGTTTTGTAGTGGAACAAAACTTTTAGCTTTTTAAAATGCAGCCTGTTTGCCAACAGCAAATTCCACTCAGATTAAATGGCTTGTTTGATTTTTCTGTTTATTTAAATATTAGTTCTAATCTAGAGTTGCACTGATTTCAGTCCTCCTTCTTACATGGAAGAGAGGAAGAAAGCTTATTTTAAACTTTCTATTTCTCTGAATTCCAAATCAATGCCGAGTGCAAACTTATGTCCATTTAACAGTAGTAAATAATTGGCAGCTGCCACCATGTAACATTTTCCACAGCTCATCATGTTATGACAGTAAATCCTTATCAGGAGAAGACTGCTTTCAGTATTTGCCCTAACTTACGTATGTGTCCATTCTGTCCTTCCCACTTGTCTTCCAGAAAAGGTTTTGGAAGCATTTTAACTTTACATAGATCCCATATTTTATTTTTTTTTTTAGTTGGAATAAGTATGTTTATAACAGTTGCTTATACTTACCTAAAAATTAATGTACATAGAGTGTTCTACAAGAGAAGCTTCATTCTGACATTTTTATTGCTACAGTTCCAGGCTGCAGGAAAAGAAGCCAAATGGAAATGGTTTTGTCTGGCTTTTTAGAAGACATCTTAGTATCTTGGCTTCCAGTGTTCTGCTTTGCTAACTGTGCAGAACATGGCAACTCGCTTGGTTGATTTGTATGGAGTCTGTCAGAAGAAGAGTATGCATAAACTGGGAAGGTCACATATTGCTTCTCTTTTTCATTACCTGGTGTCAGCCTTTTCTGTTACAGGCTTCAAGTTTTTAGGTAAGGTTTCACTTTGAATGAATGCTAATTTATTTTTTTGTTTCAATGCAGAAGATATTGTTTGCATTGCACAGTGTAAAATATCTTGAAATTTCAGATTCTAAAGGTGGTAGTAGTTAACTCTTTGTAGCTTATACTTGATACTGAAACAGTGTTTTGTGGTTTTTTTGACTGTTTAGAGTTAGCTAGTATATTTGCTCACACTGATAAAAGAGACTTGGGGAAAGTGCAGTCCTTATGTGCTCTGAATTTGGGGTACAAGCCATTACTCCTAAAGGCAGTGGAAAATATGGCTGCTTTATGGTGCTTCTCTTGCAAAAATCAATTTTGAAGTGATAGGCTGTGGCACTCTTACCATATACGTGGCTTACACCTACGTTCCTCCTCTCAGAGCCAGAGGTCTGAATTAGAGGGTTCAGCAGTGCAATATGTGCCACAGATTTGTGTGTTCTGGGGGAGGAGGTACAGTTCCTGTATCTCGGATCATCTGGGGTGGGGTAGCCACATGGCTCAAAAGTATATCCCAGTAGTAATAAATCTTCATGCATGTACAGAAAAACATGCTGAGATGATTAAGAAAGATTCTTCTAAAAATCTTGTGTGGAAATTGGAATAACTTGCTGCTTTCTCAAAAAAATAATTGCTTAAAAAATACGTGGGACGATGTCCTGAGGTTAACAACAGACAAAGAAGAAATTTCAATTTTAATACCATCTTCTAAACAGTTTCTTGATGCGGTTGGGAAACTGTACACTCCCAAATGGTCTGTTTGAAGATGACTTCAGGAATAAACATGTCTTCTGAGCTATAATATCAGATTTTATGTAGGGGACAGAGCAGATGGAGGAATTGCTCTGTCTTAAAAAAAATTAATTTTTAATATTGATAGACTTTCAAATAGGTCTGTAGTGACATGCACATCAGTAACTGTTATTAAAATAAACAGAAATGGCATTAAGGTAAAATAGTGATCAAAAATACATTCTCCCCCCTGAAAACTCAACAGTAAATGAAGAATTTAACTATAGATTTGCATGACTGTGGCAGAAGAATGTGGACAAAATGGGCCTTTCAAGTGGACTGTTGAATGTGTACACCCCAGAAATAAGACTTGAACTTTTTCATGTTGGTTCAGACATACCATGCCTCTCATTTCAACTCATCAGCAACTTCTGAGTCCTTGTAAATGCTTATTACATAACCCGAGAAGCTTTCTCTGAAGTAAATGGGCAAACTGTTGACATATTCCTAAATCCATCTCACATCTCATCTTAATTTGAGGGCTATCTGGGGACTGCTTGGGACCTTTGTTATTGAGAGCTGGTTACCAAGCACCTCAGTGCTTACCTCTTGGTAAACACTAGCTGCAAATTCATCAGTGCAGCAATGACAACCTACTTTTCAGTGACAGCCCCGTTTAACCCTAGCTTGCAATGGCCTGTTTTAGCTGGCAGGCAGTTGTAACTGCATTTGCACCTTATTCAGCATTCTGTCTGGCCATGCTGGTACTTGACACCGTCTGCAATAGCTTAAAACTTGTCTGGGTGCACTTACTAAATCGCTTGTTATTGTGGAGGGATGGGCTAGAGAGAAAGACATTCTTTCTTCTGGGTTACTACAAAGCATTGTCTAGATTTGCCAAGTAAATACAGTGTGAGTTGGCCCCTTGGGTGAACATTCTCCACTTTGGTTGCAGTAGTGCTGAACTAAATAGAACTGTATAGGGTCAGGCATAAGATTTCATAATGGGCTTCGCTCTACCTTGCGGTCTAGAGTTGGGCAGAATCAGAACAGAGACAGGTGCTTTTGTTTCCTTATGGTGAAATAGTTCATCTGATGCCAATTCTGTTAGGACACTAACTGGGTAAGATACACTTTTTCCAAAAGATTTTAATTGTATGCCAAATAAACCTAAGAATGTTGTTGTGGGGTGGTTTTTTTTGTTGTTTTGGTTTATTTTGTTTTGGGTTTTTATATGTAGTTGGTTTATGCAGCTGTAGGAAGTTACCTTTTTGATTCTGTAACAGAAACAAACGTACAAATCTGCATCACCATGTGTTTTCATAACTTAAGCAGAAAAATGCATACTGATCTTTAAATATTTCCTGTATATAACACTTGATTGTTTACAAATAAGAGTAGATGATCCAGCTAGGTAGGACTTGTAAAAAGCATCAAGTTCCTTCTGTCCGTCCAGAACTTCAAAGAAACAAATAGAAATCAAAAAGTGCAGCTACTGTAATTTTTTATGCAATATAGTAAGACGTAGGCAATCTTAACAAAGAGCTAACTCTAAATTCTCAAGCTAAGCATTATTTATTTCATTCTGAAATAGCATGGAGGGATTTTGCTGGAGAAAAAATTACGTGAAACAGTTTCTCCTTCTGTAAGTAACAAAAGCCAGGGATAATATAATTTAATAGTCTCATTTGAGACACGATTCCTATATCTGGTGCAACAGTAGATTCTGATGCTCACTAAAATGAAATACTCCATCTCTTAGAGATTAAGACCATCTTAATGTGGATAATAGAATCAGTAAACTACTTTCTCTTCTCAATGAGCGATACTTTTGAATATTGAGCTCTGTTTTGGGAAGTATTGAACCCTGAGACTTTGAGATGGCAAGGGGAAGCTTGTCCTGAGGAGTTACTGGAATGCTTAACAGTTCTGAAGGTTAGAATGAATATTGAACCAGCATGCTGTTTAATATTCTGCTGCAACAATCTGATCATTATAAGCAAACATAGAAGAGAAACAGCTATTATGTCCTTCTGGCAGTTGCTCTTCTTCACTTAATTAGATAAGATAATGACTCTACACGAAGTATGCTCTGAGTTGGAAATCCAGAGTCACCTGCAGGAGAGTATCCTAAAGTGGATACTGTCATTATTATAAAGCTCTAGAAATGTGACTTTTTTTTTTTTTTTTTTTTTCCCCTCTCTCTCTTAAGTGAAAGTAAGTCTAGGAAATGTGAGTCAGGTTATTTAAAAAAGAATTGAATTTTTTTTTAGTTTCCTCCTCTTGGCTCAGTATTTGGTTTGGGTTTGTGTGGTAATGTTTGGTAGCGGGGGGCTACAGGGGTGGCTTCTATGAGAAGTTTCTCCTGTGTTGGACAGAACCCATGCCGGCTGGCTCCAAGATGGACCCGTGGCTGGCCAAGGCCAAGCCCATCAGTGATGGTGGTAGCACTTCTGTAATAACATATTTAAGAAGTGGGGGGAATACCTGCAGAACTGCAGCCAGAGAAAGGAGTGAAAATATGGAAACAACTATACAGACACCAAGATCATTGAAGAGGGAAGGGGAGAAGGTGTTCCGTGCTCTGGAGCAGAGATACTCCTGCAATCTGCGGTGAAGATGTGAGGCCCTGCAGCCCATGGTGGTAATGGTGGAGCAGATACCCACCTGCAACATGTGGGCAGAGGTGGATGTGCCCAAAGTAGGCTGGAACTCCTTGGGAGGTCTGTGCTGGCTCCTTGCAGGACCTGTGGCCCCAGGGAGATAGAAGCCCACACTGGAGCAGATTTGCTGGTAGGACTTGTGACCTCATGAGACACCCATGCTGGAGCAGTTCTGTTATGAAGGGGTGCACCCCACAGAACGGACCCACACTGGAGCAGTTCATGAAGAACTGAAGCCTGTGGGAAGGAGTCGCATTAGATGAGTTTGTGGAGAGCCATCTTCTACGGGAGGGACCCCACTCTGGAGTAGTGGAAGAGTGTGAGGAGTCCTCCCCCTGAGGAGGAAGGAGCAGTAGAGACAGCGTGTGATGACCTGACTGCACCCCCAGTTCCCTGTCCCTCTGTGCCACCTAGGGGAGGAGATAGAGAAACCCCAAGTGAAGTTGAGCTTGAGAAGAAGGGAGGGGTGGGGGGAAGGTGTTTTAAGATTTAGGGAGTGATTTTGTGCCTTTGATGGGCACCTGAGGTCAACCCACCACAGTATTTCAGCTAATCCTTCGGTGTCTTTTTTGGAGACTAAAGATTAGAATTTTCTGGGATATCAGTGTTTGCTTGATTGTTTCAATATGCTTGATTAAAATATCAAAATAAAAACTTTTGTCAAGATGTACTGCTTTTGAGAAAATCCTTGCAGAGGAATTCTTCCCCAGTAACAAGTGCCATGAAGACTAGAAAGAAAAAAGGCTTATATAGACATAAACTATGAGCATAAAGGTCTCATGTTCCACTCTATGCTTTACACCTCAGATCTGTGACTTGAGAGGGCAGTTGAATAGACAAAGTAGATCATCTCAAGCAGTAGAAACTGTGTGGTTTTGTTTAAAATAGTGAATATCTTAGAGCATTTGATACGGATGTATGAGTATCCCATTCAAGCACAAGTGGGATCTGGACTGAACTGGGATTTGAAACCTGGTCTTGACTCAGGTCAAATAAGAGACCTAACTTGGTCCTGGAGGTCTTGTTTTTTGATGGGTTGTCAGATGGAGAATAAGTATCCGCGGTCTTAAAAATTCCTTAAGTTAGGATATAATACCTTTTGTCCAGCTGCTGTGAAATCCATTTGCCTCAGTGCAGAAGTGCTATATATTAAACCCAAAGTGTTGAGGAAGTTTCCAAGATCCTCTGAGGTGGGGTGAAATATTTTATCCAACTAACTAATTGTAGTACATTTTTTAGATTAATGAAGTGAACTGAACAAGGATTTTGGTGAAGGTTGAAACACGCTAAAATAATTTTGCTGATCAAGATGTTCAGTATTTATATCCTGTTTCTTCACCACTTCTAAATGCATTAACTTCAGAAAACTAGGATGAAATACATGTTTACATGGCTTGTTTAAAGTTCAGCTCCTGGGATCTTTTTATGGAGTGTGGGGGAGAGGAGGGAAATGTTGTTCTACAGAAACAGGTCAGAATTTTCTTGTACCACAAAGACAAGGCATTTTTTTCTTTATTCACAGGAAAGATTTTTATGCCTATGCCCCTTATTATGATATTAAACAAATCTGTTTAATTAGAATATTGTTGTGGATGGCTTTTTTGTTTTGTGTGGGTTTTTTGGTGTTTTGGTTTTTTTTTTTTTCCCTTGAAGATTTCAATTTTGAACTGATTTGTTGTCTTAACAGTAGTATTTTGGCCACCTACTGTCACACTTGCAATGGGAACTGTTAACTCAGGGTAGTTACATTATTACCATCTGATGATCAAAAAATTATGGATGAAAAATAAACCAGGTATTATTAAAAATGTTGTGTACAACAGACAATTTAGATATTATCCTGAAAAAAATTTACAACTGCTTGATGTTATTACTGGGAGCAGCCTGGAATGAACAGGACTTCTCAGGTGTGGTAAAGTGAAGCATACCTTTGTTTTCAGGACTGAGGCTGTTGACTGGTTGGTTTGTCCAAAAGCATCTTGATACCTTGCTGTAGGATTTCATTTCAAAGCATTATTTAGCACTTCCTTTTATTATGAGCAATTGTGTGTTTCCTCTTGCAGGTTTCATGTTTCCTGGACCTTTTGTGGCCGTAAGGTTTGTGATCACTGTCCCAAGTGGACAGTCACAATTCTCTCTTAATCTGAGAAGTTACGTTTTGTAGAGAGATGTGGGAAGGAGGTTTTGGATGTGCCATGTTAAGCTTGGAAGCACAGTGTCTCTTTGCGTGGTCGTGTACCTTTTAACAGGGCCTAAAACTCTTGCTTACTTGAGCATGCTTCACAGAATTCCACACGGAAGGGGTTTGATAGCAGCTAGCAGTCTTGAGATGGCAACCTGTTACCCTGCAGCTCTGCCAAGGCTTCTCAGAGACAGCAATAGCAGGTGGTTTTGATCCTAGGCTGTAGTGGAGCAAAGCACTTTCTTTGGATAGCATCCATATCCTTTTGCCTTTTACACAGGCTTCTTTTAATGTGTAGGTGATCTCGATGTACTGAAGCTGATGCACCTGCTGCAGAAAGGTGTAATGAATTTGAAGGAACACTTGGGGGAGACTTTATGTCTCGGGTTTTAGTTCCAGTTTGTGATTTGTTTTAACATCCCTGTGAATTGAGATCTATTATTCTAAAGCTCTTAAAAAATGAACATTTTGTCCATATTGTCTTGTGCTCTTTCTGGTTATAGAATAGTAACTAGAAAGCTTCTTGAGATGGAGCATATTTTTAGGATTTTTTTTTTTTTCCTGGTTACGATATCTTGCTAGTTTTCTTTCAAAATGGCATAATTGTAACTGACTGGCTTCACCTAGATATGAAAGCAATGATAAGTGATACAGTTGTGGGGAAGGGAAAAGAATAACATGCATGAATAAAATGTTTGTGCTGATAGGTGAATGAGATCACTGTAGAACTTTATATGTTAGTTAGGACTGCTCACCACTATATTTAAGTTGGTTGCCTATTTCTATTTTAATTCCTAATTTTCAGTATTATAAGGGATTTATCTTCCACTGAAACTTCTCAAATTTGATCTTTGTAGTGTTGATCAAGACTTTGCATTGATAGGTCTTTTAAACTGACCACAAAAAGAGGAGACTCTGGTGGGGAGGGGGGTGGTTGACATTTAATGTTTTAGGACTTTTTGACTTATATTAAAACTTAACCAATTAATATGTTTAAGCTATCTCTAGAGTAAAATTTTCTGTGAACTATATTATCTGTGAAGTAAATTAGTGTTTTGTGTGGTAGTGTTGCTGTTTGCTACCTTATTTTTATTTATTTTCTATTAGAAGCAGAGCAAAACGACTGCATTGTTCAGGCTGAGTTTTGGAAAAATCTATTTAAATACTGTTAATTGTCCATTACTAGTGGAAAAGAGAATTCCTTGTCATTGGCAGTCCACATTTGCTTGAAGAAACTAGATTATTTGCTCTGTGACTGTTGTCTGTAACAAAGGACTTGCTCAGGCGTGCGAAAAGGGACCTGCATGGTGAAACTTCCTGGGTGTTGTGCTGCATTTTAGTGTCTCTCCTGCTATATGACCTAGTGGTGAGGTCTCCTCCAGCTGGAAAGCTGCCCTACTGTGTTCAACCCTGGCTGTAGTAATGACCCACAGACTGCATATATCTCCAAAGTTCTACTACCAGGCTCTAATGCATCAGAACTTAAGTGGTATTTCTAATTAAAGAAGGGCAGGCTTCTTAGATTAAAATACTCTTCAAACTGTTTAAACTCCCTTACTATATATGTATGCATAACTGAAGGAGATATGCAGCTTTTATCTTTGAGGTGTCTTCATATGCAATACCGTACTGCTTCTTACAACTCTGGGTATGCATTAGATAGCCTCATACAGATGATGTAAATAGTAATTCAGGCACTTGGTGCACATTTAGATCATGGTTGTGACAGAGCTCGCTATGCAGTATTTTCATTGACCAGTTTGTCTCTGCTTTGTTCACAATGCATAGCTCACAGTAACAATAGAAGAGGTGCAATGGGTGGCATTGTAGGAAGAGGTGACCCTAACAGAATGTTTTCCTTATTGTAGAATGTAAACTTAAAAGCTGAAAGTTGAAATCACCTAGGTAGGCTCAAGTTCTGTTAGTTCCTAACATCAGAACATTTTGCTTTTCAAAGTTGATGTTTTTATATATTGCAGGGGTTTCTTTGAAAAAGTAATTTAAGGTTTGTGGCACTTAGGGTCAGCCACATAGGCACCCCTCTGTCCTGTATGATAATTATTCAGCAAGACAAAGAGCCTGGTTTTCAGTAAGTCACAGACAGACAATTCTGCAGCCTAAAGAGTGTAGCTCATTTCAGAAGCTTGCATCTGTGCCACGACCTAGAGCTTCAAAACTCAAGCTTCTTCTAAGCCTGTAGGTGAAGTCACTGAGCAGCTAGGTAGAACCTCATCAGATGTTTAGCCATGCATGGAAGTATTTCAGATTTGCAAGTGGGCAATAGTTCCACGCCTATGCTCAGGCTCACTCTGGATCCAGAGATTAAATATTTCGCTGTCACTCTCTTCTCGGAGCTCGCAGAACATGGTGTTCTCAGAGCATGTTTATTGAAGACCAATCAGATAGGCTTTGCACAAAACAAACCAGAGCTACCCCTCCCACTCCTGAGTAATGGCTCAGTGGTTAGAGCATTCCCAAAGAGTGAGGACTCTAGGTTCAGCACCTTTTCTGCCTGAGGTGATTCAAACTCATGCCTATTACATGTCCAGGCTTCCAAGATGAGGGAATTGGACTAGCTTTTGCTCATTTCTGGGCCAGTGAACACCTTAAGGATCGCATGTGAAGCAGGACTAAAGCAGTTGGAAGTGCTGACAGTGTTGCCATCATTAAATAGCTTAACTTTGTTGTTTAGGGAGGAGAAGCTGAAATCACCCCAAGCATATTAATGACTTGAATTTGGCCTCTATCTTGAAGTGATCTAACAGCAGAGGTGAGAGAGCCAGTCTCTGGGCTTGAGGTTGTGGTCTTGAATAGATACAGGTGTCTTTTGGTGGAAGGCAGAAAGCTCTAGCATAGTGAGAGCTGAGACTGAAGACGCCCTCCTGTCTTTGGTGCTTCCTACTGGCTAATTTAGGTGTCTTGTAACTCGACTTGCAGGTTTCTGTGAATGCTAATTAAGGTGCATTACCCTCCTCCTCAATTTTTATGTAACTGTAATAAATATAATTTTTGTGTTCCTTGGTGATAAACTGAAGTGTGATCTTTGTTAAGAGATTCAGGCACTGAGGAAGTGATGTTGTCTTGAGCATCACTGGATTTGTTTCTACAGTGTAAAATTTGACCTTCCACTAAGACACTTCTTTTAAATACCATTTGAACTCCCAGCTCGTAAGCATTTGAAAATGGAGATGTTTTGTCATTTGTTTCTTGCATTTGTTCATCGGACACAGTCTGTCCATAATGCATAAGGACAACCCAACCCCCCCCACGGGTACAAGTAAGCGTGTTTTTCTTCAGGGCGTGTCCTTTCTGAAGGCTTGAGAGCGTTTCTCTTCCCAGTAGATCTCCAGACTTCTTCCACTTCACATCCCCTCACACTTGAGGGCACTATAGGCTCATTCTTGATTTATACTTGAATGGCTCTACAAGCTCTTAGTGGAGGTTTGAACCAGAACTCAGTATCTCCTGAATGTTTTTTTTGTGAGTTTTCTCTTTATCTTTAGTTTTCAGGGAAAATGTTTGGATCGGCAAGTTTTCATTAAAAGAAAAGAGTAACAGTTATTTAAAATATCAGCAGTGTTTGTTTAAGACTTGGTAATACAGTTCAGCACCTGCAAGGAAATAATTGGTCTCGGGTGGACTTGCAACTTTTGTTCAAAACCCTAGTGCAAGGAGATGTGTGTAACCTGCACTACTGCAGCAGAGCGGATGAAACAGGGTTACAAAACCAGCAGGACAGTCTGGAGGAAGAGCAAAACTATGTCAACAAGTACTGTGCGCTCTGCTGAGCTTAATACAGGGTGAAGCTTAAATTCTTCTCGAAGAGAATACTCTTGTTGCTATTTAAATTTTCCCATGACAAGCTTTTTCACTTGACTGTGCTATACAGGAACTAGATCATTACCATTAAAAGAACCTGAAGTTCTTCCAAGTTTATATTCAGGCCAAATGAAGTAAGCCTCCAGCAAACATGCAACTAGATGACATCATAGCATATATTAAATGTGCAGAGGCCTTTTTGTTTCCCCATCCCCTAATTATGTCAAACAATGGGAGATTAAATACTTGCCTCTTTAGTGATACCGTGCTTCAGCTCTGTTTAACAGAACTTCATTCAAACTTAGATCTGTGTGCAGCTGAAACTTGTTTGTAGTGGATGGCCATGAGAGGTTCTATGAAACCTGGAGAGCAGCTGAGTCTCTCTCTGTGATTGAACTCACAGGGTCTCCTGCAATACTTCCCTTCATACTTAGGCCTTCTGATTTTGGGGTAACTTCACATGACTGCATGGGATCTAAATTATCATGAACTTCTGAGTAGCTCATCTGTAATAACTGACTTGTCTGATTCGCTGTGTGTAACACGTCGGGAAGGGAATGTACTGTCAGTTGCTGTGGCTGAAGTGACAAGATTTAACTCCCAAGACTGTGGTAAATTAACTGTTGGCAGTTGTGTGGACTTACTCTGGTATTAGCACTTAATAATGCTTGCTTTCCCTTCTCTGTTAGCATGCCTGCGTGCTAAGGCATATATATTCCATCATATTCAAAAATTTTTCTTAAAATATTTTGGAAAATAAGGAAATGTAGCAAATGCCAAACATGAAGTGGTGCTGCAGACAATTACTGGTTTAATTTAGTGGCAGTAGATTAAAGAAGATGGTAGATGATGGCTACTTCATGCCCTGTTTTCCCACAAGACTGTGCTAATAGTTTTTCCTCCACCTTCTCCCAAGTGACATGGATTAGTTATACAATTCCCAGGGTGACTGGTTAGTGACATCTTAGTTGCAAAAGCTTTTATGAATGTCAGAAGCCTAAAGTTAAAAGTATGGAACTTCAGAATGGTATGGGGTTTTTCTGTGTGTGTTTCTTGGTTCTGGAATAGTTAGCATAAAACTGAAGGTTGGCCCATTGTCAGGTTAGCAGGCTTCCTTTGCGGTGATTCCTTCGCTCCTCCGTGAAGTTTTCATCTTCAAAATACCAAATGGAGGAACAAGCAAGAAAACCAAAGGAAAACAAAACCCGATAGCTTTTATTTTCAAGATTAAGTGTTCTTGAAAGGAGGGTCAGACTCCATTCAGTTCTTTACCATGGATTATTACACCTAGCGTGTGGAACCGGGGAAAGCAGGAGTTTATGTGAAGTGGAATGTAGTGAGACTGTGCTCGTGTAATGATCCGCTGCTAGTGCTTGATTTCTCCCTCCTGGAAAACAGATTCTCCCCAGCCTAAATGATACTCGTGGCAAGTTCCATTGTGGGCCCAAGTTCTTACTCAGCCTGGCCTTCTGGGTTACTAGACCCAGTTGGTTGGAAAAGGTGTGATTTATAGAGACTTTAGTGAGTGTAGTCAGCCCTGCTCCTGGACAAAACAGAGCCCAGGATGAGCAGAGATGTAAAAGAAGCATCATGCTCTTTGGGCTTCTACAGTCTCTATTGTCCAAGTGTTGGTTTGTGAGCTTTAACTTTTAGAAGAATTATGTCATGAGCTGAAGGGGATAACAGACATTTAACTCTGGCATTAGACTTTCATGGAATGAGGGTGCACGGTCCAAGCTCTACCAATCCTATTGCTTCTAGTAATTTCTTTCCTTCCTTCTTAGGATAGAAGAATTTGAGATGTGGTTTTCATTTAATGGCAGTCTAGCAGTTTGCACCTCTGTCCACCCAGAGGCTGGACCTTGAGTCAGAGGGTTTTAGGTTTGCTGCTTCAATGAGTTTGGAGCCAGGCAGAGCCTTGTCTAGCTGTGCTGGTGGGGCAGCGCTCAGGACTGAGTGGGGCTTGTAATACATGCTGCTTGCTTTCTTCTATCAAGGTAGAGATGAAATCCAGTTACTGTCTCGAGTGGGAAAGAGGGGTTTAAATTGGTGAGGGGGATCAAAACAGTAGCTTGTCATGTTAGGAAGACTTTTCTGAAGCTTGTTCAGTGTTATCCCCACTGTACACTTAGGGAAAGAAAAATTCCATATTCCGTAAAGGTTGAGAGGACATCAAACTTTGAGAATATATTCAAAAATAAGCATCATTTTTCAGTAATGTAGAGCTTTGTGTGGGTGTTTATATGGGACAGTAGGGAAAGGTATGAGGAAAAAGTATAGCTAACAGTAACGCACTAAGTATTACTTCAGAATTTGGGCACCTCTAGATAGTTTGGTGTTCTTGTCCTTGAAAAGTACCCCATGAAATATAGAGATTTCTGGGGAAAAAAATAGTTGAAACTTTTCTGCCTTTTTTTTTTTTTTTTTTTGGCCTTTGAATAGACTGATTACTAAATGGCAGAGAGAAAGAAGTTCATTCAGCGTTAGACTGTTGAGACAACAAAGTAGTTAATCATAAACCTAAGGCCTATTTTGTACCAGCTGCCAGAAAAAAAATCATATTATTGAAATGAAGTAGCATATATCCTGCTAAAGCAAAGAACACTTGTCAATTAGCCATAGATCATTCACTAAAATCACTGGCAATCAATCATTCAATTGACTCACTAAGCTCTACAGCCAGCGATTGTAAGGGAAGAGTGGAACCTCCAAATGTTAGACTGGCAGAATCTGAAATGAAAGCAACGTGAATGGTAAGATCTGTTTAATAAATGGCTAACTACAGATTTTTAACTCCAGTGTTTTTGTGCAAACTATGTCCACGTTACTTAAACTTGCAGGGTATTACTGTTGTAGCCTTTTTTTCCTTACTCTACATCATTGAACTCCTCACTGTGTTCCTTATTAATTTTCTTTGAGGCCATCTCTGTCAGATTTACAGATTCCATTTTCTGTCTCAGCTTTCTGTGCGTGGATTGGATTCATATCTGCACTCGACCACCGTAGTTGGCATATCCTAAACAGAACTCCTTTCAGCCCTTCTCTTCCTCAGTCTTTCATCAAGTCTTCTTGCTGCTCTTGCTTACAACTTCGCCGTTACCTTACTCCTTTTCCTACGGCATCTCATGCTGCCAAGTGATGCATCATGAAATCAACACACTGGTTTTTAAACATCAGTTCCACTGGTATTTACTCTGTAAAGCTACTGATTTCTGTATTGATTGTACAGACAGGATCTGTCTAACTTTGTGTGCCTATAAAGCACATGCTATACCCGGCCTGTCTCAGTAAGAGTCCTTGCAGATTGCACACACTTGCATCATGCAGGACACGGGTCTGCAGTAACGCATCCCGCTGACGCACAGAGGCATAATAGAAGGCGGCACTGCTGAGGCAGGACATCAGGGTGGAGGGGTGAGGAAATAAAGCAAACAATGTTTAACTGTCTGAAATCACAAATGAAAGAAAAACGGTCAGCCTGTGGAAAGTCACAATTACAGTTGCAGCTACTCTACAGTGTATGACAAGTTAATAGCGTCTGCATAAATCTAAGGTACAATCTAAGAGCTAAAAGCAGGTAAGTGTAGTAGTAGTATATGGTCTTTTTTGTGATGGTGGTGTTTTGTTTTGTTGGTTTTTGTGGGTTTGTTCCCCCCCCCCTCCCCCTTCTAGGTTACTTTGACATGCCTTTTGCAAGAGGGAGAGTGCACAGGCTTTTTCACTCTTCTCCCAGTGCCTACTGGCGAACCAAAAGAATACCCCTTGGCAGCATGACTTAACTGTGTATTGTGTTACCATTAGAATATTATTCAGAATTCTCAGTTTAGGTCTGTCTGAACACAGAAGATGACAATCCCCATCCTAGAATTTTTCTTAAAGGTGTTAAGTGTCTCTAACAATCTTAAAACTGATTTAAACATTAAAATCTTATCTAAAATGAAAGTTATTAAGTATTACAAATTGTACATAGAGACAATTTTCTAATAAAACAACTTGATTTCTTTCTAAGAGATTAACATTGGGATTGTGATTATCTTGTTCAGTTATTGTATTTGCAAAGTTTTACAGGGAGTCTATGAACTTGTCTGCTTTCAATTCTGCTAATCAAAGCTAATGTAGGTAGCTTTTAAGGTCATAACTTAACTGCTGAAGCCTTTGCCAACTTGGTGTTACATTCGCATCCACATGTCCTTCTTTTGAGAGGTACTTTCTATGTTGGTTTATTTCAAGGAGGGGACAGAAGTATAATTGGGACTTTGATCTCTCAAGGACTTGGCACGTGATTGTTCTGACTTCTCAAGACTCCTTGCTCGGATATTTTCCTCTGGGATTTCTCCCCAAAATGTACCTTCTGCTTCTTTGGTAATATTGAAATGAGTGTAGCAGTTATGGAACTGGCCTGGGAGTGCTGATGAGTTCTCTTCATGGCCCTGCCACTCTCCTGATTTGCTGTGGGATCTTGGATGAGTTATAGCCCCATTTTGGTTTCCTTATCTGTAAAATGGAAATAATGCTCATGCAACTGCACACTAATTTTAGGTTATGAAAAGCTGTTTGGATAAAGTTATAGAAATATGTTTAGTTGAAGCTGCAATACTTCCAGTTAACTTTTAGACATTACTGCACTTCAGAAAACTCTTACAGCAGAACATTAATATGAGAAAAATTATATCTACATGGAATACGGTGGAAATAATCTCACCTAAGCAATGTAGGGGTTTTTTTAATACTATGAACAGATAACCTACGGTATTGTTATTTCCCATTCATTTAATTTTATTGCTATTTCACTTCTGAATTAAAAGTGGCTAAGTGTATTCAAACTTTCAAAGAAAGTGAGTTTAAGTTGGGGGAAATAAATAGAGCACGAGTAATTGAAGGGAGAAAAATAACCATTTTATGGTCTTTCCACCTACACATGCTTGCATTTTCCATCCTTAGAATCCTAAAACATAATAATTTGGGGGTAGAGTAGATACTTTCATCAAGACACTGAGCTCTTTTTTGCTGGCCATTGAAATGTAGCTAGCTTTTGAGAAGTGAGGAAGCTGTTAAGCAGAGCACAAGCAGCGCTGCACGTTATGTCAGGATACAAAGAACAACATACTGAAAGTATAAGAGAAAACATAAAGGATTTAGCCAACTTAAGTCAAGAATGGTGTTTGGAAACAACAAAAAAACCCTTACTGCTTGTCTCGCTATGTTTGCTAGTCTCTTCAGCTTAGAAATTGGTAATAGGTTTATTGTAAAGCATTCGTTTAAAATGGTGACCTTTGGAGCCAGGCTCAATTGGCACACCTAATGCCAGCACAACTGCAAGATAAATAAGGCTTGTGTTTTATGCCTTTCTATATTTGAAGGGCATATTCTAATAAACATACTCTGCTTGAATATTATTCCTCCTTCTATCTTGTAAGTCATATTGCAAAGTGGGGGGTAGCAGGAGGAAGAAAGGTGGAGAGTGCTGTCACTTTGAAATCGGGTCTGACTGCAAAGCTGACCTTCTAGACGCTGTCAAGTCAGGCTGTGTTATGCGGTACCTTCTCTGGAAGTTCGATACAAAATCATAGCAAATTTCTGCAGCTGCTTGCAGAAGTTCCAGCGTTCTGTTTTGAGAATGGGAGGACAAATCTAAGACCTGTTTTCACTTACATAAACGTTTTCTCTTATGAAATTCACATGTATTTAATGTGGGGTGCCTGGCTGATCACTGCAGCTGTTTAAAATAGAAAAGCAGATGGAACAAATAGAAAGATTTACCACGCAGCTTGATCTCATCCCCTGAAGCAGCCATTCATCATCAGCACAGCCGAGACAAACAGCAGAACGAGTTTCCCTTCGAGCTGCGATTGGGCTTGGAGAGGTGGCAGAGCTGCACGACAGCCTCGGGATTGGCTGGGCCAGAACACACCTCTGGAATCTGTTTATTTCCTAAAAATAAGATACAATCTTTTCTATTTCACCTAGAGATCTTATATCTTGCATTTAATATCCAAATAAACTTGAGCAAACACAGTTAACCTATTTGGAACAGCTGAGCCTGAGCTAAATGAATGGAATGATTTCAGGATTTTTTTGTTTGGTGGTGTGTGGTTGGTTGGTTTTTCCTCCTGAGTACAATGAAGCCTGTGTGAGTTGTCTAGATCTGTTGTTTGTATTTTTATGGTGGGTATAGATATGATGTTGAAGAACTTTGTTGCATCCTAACTAGAGCTGAACGTTGTTTTTCAGATTTTACAATGTACTGGCTTGAGCAGTTATTTTTTAAAAGCTGGTTTTTGTGTCTGCTCTGTACATTTTTTATTCTCCTTGCAGTAGTGTCTTTCATCAATGTTTTGTTCTCGTGTGTTTTTGTGGTGGGTTTTTTGTTTGGGTTGGGTTTTTGTTTGTGGTTTGTTTTTTTTGGGTGTAGGGTTTTGGGGTTTTTTTTAGGGGGTAATATCAAGTTGCTATTCCTGATTGTGTTTTAATGAACTATGGCTTCAATTTAAATAGATTTGGAATTTTCCTGGATTTTTTTTTTTTTTTTTTTAAGCTAGGGATTTTAAAATGTTGTGATGTCCTATGTAAAATAAATTCAGACTATAACTGAATGAGAGATTTGATCAGCAGTGAATGTTCCAGCTGAGTAAGTATCTGGCATAACTGAATACATAGAACTCATTAACCCACTTAAAATTCAAGGGAAGAAAATTATATGGAAAATACATAGGACTTCTGTTGTGGTTCAGATGAGATACATACAGAACCAGAAGGCTGTGAAAAGCTAGTTTGTGAAGCAGGAACTTGTGGTTTTCATCAAGCAACAAGGATTTGGACAAGCACTAAATACAGGAATATTGACTGTAGGGGTTATTGCCTTAAGGAAAAAGAGGCAAAGATACACAGAATGAGAAGAGAAATGGATCAGAGGGAAGATTAAAGGCAAGAGCAGCTGACTACCAGAAAGCTCTTTAAACCCAAGTTCAGCTTTTTTCCTCCCCCTGAATAATTAGTTTTGCTTCTCTTATATTTAAATACGGATAAAGGCAGCAGTTGGTAATACTTATATTGCCCATCAGCTTTTGAATAAGTATCTATATTTTCCTTACCTAGATAGAATTAACATCTCAAGCTTTTCAAAAGACTAGCCTTGCTACATTATTGGTGTTGATTAACCAATATTAAACATTCCATTCTTAAATCTTTGCACCCTCAGTGATGGTTTTATAAGCTTTCCCATTATCCCATTAAAATTCCTTGCTCTTTGGAGTGAAGTGATGAGGAAATAACACCTGCATTTACAGAGGAATTACCAGCAAAAGATCTCTGATGTACAAGTCTCTTTTTGTTTAAATTCTAAACCCAGTGAAGGAACTGAAAAAAGCCTTACTCGGAACCAAAATAAAAAATAATAAACCCCCCACATAATTATATAATTAATATAATTCAACAGCTGCAAAAGGAGGAGTGGAATGGGAATGGTTTGGGGCTTTTTTGGTTTTTTTTTTTTTTGTTCTAGGCTGTGTAGCTAGCAGAAATGACTTTTGCCATGAAGAAAACCTTTTTCCTGATGGACAGGAAAGGGAGAGCTAACAACCTCATTTCTTTTATGTTAACTTTAATAACTGGTGATTGGAATATTGTTAAATTAGTGTAATTAAGGATAGATGTGTGAAGGAGGGAAGTGTGTTCAATGATGCAGAGATTCCTGGAGTCCTGCTTAAAGAAAGGGGCTGCTTTGGCTGCTTCCCCCACCCCCAGTTTTCTTTTGTAAGCTGTAGGAAGTCCTCAGAAGAACCTCCTATATCTATGCCTTAGGGGGCTGATAGAACAATTTAGGGCTTCCTTGGTTTACCAGCATTATGTTTGCATAACCTGAGGCTTAGTAAGCCTAAAGTATGAATCTTCTGCTTTAAGATCTAAATTTGAAAGGTAGCTATAGCTGTCTTCTAAATTGCATATGAAAATGCTGACCAGAGAAGGCCCTAGCACAAAGCTCCCTCCTTTACATAAACTGTGCTGCTGTTCAGCCCCTTTTGCAGAACAGAGGATGCATCTCTTCTCTTTCTCTGGAGGGGGGGAAAAAGGCTAGTGAGGAGATTTCTGAGAAGTCTTATTGTATTATCTTAAGTGACACTCTCTTAACCTTCTAAAATACTTGCTGATACTAATCTGGCTAGTAAAACTGGAAGCTGGTAGCAGAGAGCTTCAAGAAGTGGCGAGCAGATGGCATTCTGTACTAACAAGTTGCAAGGCACATAGGGAAACAGTCTCATTTTACATACTCTGGTGGGCTGTGCTCTGTTTGCTCCTCAGAAGAGTGACATTACAATGAATCTTTCTGGTCCATTTTTGGTCAAATAGCAAAGAGTGAAATAAAAGAACATCATAGGAATTAATCCAAGGTGTATTCCAGTTAATAATAATAATAAAAGTATAGAGCACAGGGAGAAGTGGGGCAAGGGTGACCAGAAGGATGGAAATTAACTTAAACTGAACACACTGAGAGTCGGGTTGGAACAGAGTTGTGAAGGAGTGGTATGATGGTACAGTATTAAAACCAGTAGTGTAGACAATGGGAACAGTATTTCTCTTTCTGCTTCATAAGAGCAGTAAAAAGCTTATGATGTCATTAGTGTGTGGTAGGTTGCAAGCAAAATGAGATAGCTTTTTATATGGCTGCCAGTAGCTTATACTGGTTCAGCCAACTAGATAAAATTTTGGAGTGTTTTTTTTGGAAGGGTGTTAAATGTCTCTGGCTCAGTTTGAGTGGCAAATTACAGGAGGCGAGCAAGGAGTGCGTTAGCAAGGCACGTGGGCTGTGACACTTCTACCTTATGCTGTTCTCTGGGCCTTTGGAAGCATAGTTACTAACATTGCGGGTGAGCGTTTTTAGATTATTAATTAAATGCCCATGGAGAAGCAAACCAAGTATGCTACAGGAACTGTTCTTTTTCCACCGTAAGTGTAAAAAAGAACACATTAAGCTTGCTACTTCTAATTTATAAAATAGAAGCTACATGATAAGAAATTATAACACATACAGTCCTCTTCCTGGGAGAACAGTTAGAGGGGAATATGGACTAAATTTCATGACACTGCATACTGCTGCAAGGCGCTGACGTGCTGGTAGTGGCAAAAGAGCAGAACTGAAAGTCTGGCTGTGTAGAAATGGTTCAATGCCCTTGTTTGAATCAGGCCAGTCTGGAATTAACCATTGGTATCAGCTTTGTAGATCTGTTTGCATACACACAATTCAAATAATAAAAACTTCCCATGAAATACGCTTCAGACTTTGGCCGTGTCCATGAAATGCAAGGGTACCAGAAATTAATTATATTTGTTTTACTGTAGTCTAAGAAAATCCTTTTAAGTCTTACATTTTAATGTAGATCAATATGATAAAATGGTAGAGTGGTTTGGTTTTAAAGCTGCTGAGTCTGCTTCAAGCTCTGTTCCTCAGTGAGATCCATTAGTCCGTTCGTGGCTCTCGGCAACCCCCTGAAAGAGGGAGACGTGCAGAAATAAGTTATAGATTTTTACTGCCTTCTGTTTCTTCAGCCTGTAGCCTGTCACGTACTACAGATTTGTTTTATTTTTCATTTAAGATTCTTACAAGTTTTTATAACCTGAGCAATACATATATGACTGAAATGTGTCATAAATTGACAACATTGGGTGCTGCAGCATCTCATCACATGTTCTTTCATGAAATAAAATGGAAGTGGACAGTTGAGTAACACCGCACATGGGCAAAACCAAGTAAATGTTTAACAATGGTTACAGTGGTTTGTAGGAATGTGCTTGTGTTGCTTCAAAATGTCCTTCACTCTAGTCTGTTTTAGAGCAAATGCAGCATGCTTTTTGTTGTTGTTGTTGTTTAATATATACATATAAATTTGGAGTCCTTGCTATTGGCTTGTCTTTGCATTTATCTTAATTTTTTTATAATATCTTAATTTTAATCTTGGTAAAACTAGCATGTATGAGGTACCCAGAATTAAACAAATAAAGATTTCTCTTTTTAGGGGGAGGAGACAAGCATCTACTTGTTGTTTCATTTTCTCACCTCAGATTAGTGAAGGGGAAAAGATGGAGTGATAGAAAGCACCCTCATTGGGGAAAGCACCGCTCTATTGTCTTGAGAAACTGAGAAGGAAGTTGCAGCGATTGAGATGGTAAACTAAACAACAGGAACAGCAGATGGGGGAGGGCAAGTACAGCTGTTTGACTGGGAAAATGGTAACTATATTGGTTGGGTAGCTCGGAGAAGAACGGATTAATTCCTTAGGCCGAGAGGATGCAAGTAGTTTACAAATAATAAATTTAAGAGGGAAAAATGAGCAAAGCTCTTTTGCCTAAGTTTATTCTTTTGAATCCTCAAGGAGAAGGTGAGGCTTTAAAAAGAAAGTTTTGTCCTCTATCTTCTAATAGAAATCCAGATGTTAGCCTTGAATGAAGATAGCTTCAATTCTGCTCCCTTGTCCAGGATCTTTTGTCATGCAACCCAGGGAATAAGCAGACAACAAACATTTACTGAATTCTGGAATTAAATTGCATGTCTCCTGGAGGAAGTAGGAACATATCTGTTGTGTCAGCATCTAAAAAACTAAATAAAGAAAGAGATTTTTATCAAATCTGTAGCGACTTCAAAGTTAATGCGAACATGGTACCAATTTCAAAGCACAACCAAAATGTTATCTTCAGCAGCTGGTGCTGACTGTTTCTCACAATGAAGAATCTTAATCTAGAAATGGAGGTGGAAGCCATATAGGAGTTAATTTCTTCAGGCTAGTGTTTGAAACAGCATGTACACACCTGTTGGAAGGTGAGACCAGACAGAAGAAATCCAGAGTTTTTCTAACATGGTGTGGAGTGTTTATATGCATGTGCACATATATATATATATGTGTGTGTGTGTGCATATGTCTGTTTATATATATATGTAAAAACCTGTTAGTTATCTCTGTGGGGTTAGGTGTAACTTCATAATACAGTGAATAGTTTAACTGGGGGGAACAGGGAGGGGGCATTAATTCCTGAATATACCATCAGTCTGTACAATGCTGTGTCTATATATGCATGTGCTTGCTTTGATAGGAGAATATTCAGAGTTTGAACCCTGTCTCTGGGACTATTGGAATTCTATTCCCTGTAGTGTGGGGCAATACACTTTCTGTGATAGCCTTTTTATCTTGTGTTTCTTGTTAAAATAAATCATAAGCTTGCTGTGATAAATGGCTGAGCAGGAAACACCTTGGTACCCTCAGTGCCTTAAAATAAGAGGTGAAAGAAATCTTTGCCAAAAGGAAGCTGATAAATAATTGCCTTCTACACAGAGGGGCTGGACTGAGTTATACCATTTTACTTCAAGTGGAAACTAAGGCAAATGTATGTAAACAGTTCGTTCAGTCTCTGTAAAAGCTCCAGATGCTGTAGATTAAACCCCTTCCTCTCTGTCTTTACTTAGGCAGACAGGTGGCTGTAACCTTTTCGCATTGAAAAACTGAAGGAAAAGAATGAAATCCCCCCTCCCCCCAAGTAAATGTACTTAAGAGTAAAGAAAGACTTGAAACAAAAATAGATTGCAAGTGACTAATGTGGGAGGTCACTAAGTCGGAGATGGTGAAAACACTGAATATGGCTTAATTTTGGAGGAAGTGCATGATTCAGTTATTTGGGTTGGTTAGTTGGCTCATAGATCAAATAGAACATGGAAATCAGCATGCATGGAGATAAGTTTCAGTATCTTTGTACCTTCTAGGGCTTTGCTTTTTTTCTATTTTATAATGATACTGCTCAGAAATGTTTCTGTCAGTCTAAAATTTCCACACTACAAATTCTCTGTTTTATTTGCAGCTATAAAATGTAGCAATAGAAGTACTTTTGTTTTTTTTCTTGTCCTACTTATGTCTTCATTTGGGAGTTTTATAGCTGTATCCATCTTTCTTTCTAAATTAGTATTGTTTTGTATTGCTGAGGCAGTATTATGTACAAAACCTGCATAGATATGTCCTAACTTGTCCTAACTTTTCCTTGGACAGGAATGTTACAACCTTTTCTATGAGTCTATATCTTTTTTTTTTTTTTTTTTTTTTTTTTTTTAAATCATCTTATCAGATCTTGCTCTATTTGGTGGTTGAACTATGCAAGAGGCCTTTTCTTTTTTTCAATGATTACCACTTAGATTTTTCAGGTCTTTAAGTATCAAAAAGAAGGGTTTCCTTTTGTACAGGTAAATGCCTCCTGAAAACTTTGCAGCAGTTGTGGGCATTGTCTAAGAATTGGAGGGAGCTGCCAGATCCGTTGTAAAAGAGTAGAGGTGTAAGAGGGTAAAACTGGGCTTTGTCCACTGATCTGCAGTCTAGTCATATAGTCACAGTAGATTTTCTTTTTCCCTGGAGCTGAAACGGGGAGAAAAATATTACAATTGGAACATGGGTATAAATGTTGCTGTTCACTAGAATTTCTGGAGCCCGTGATGTGTAAAGAAACTGCTACTTGTGAGTAAAGTAGAAGAGGAGGAGTGCCTGGGAAGGTGCCTGTTGGAAAAGGATCTGGGGGTGCAGGTTAACATCCAGCTGAACATGAGCCAGCAGTGTGCCCAGGTGGCCAAGAAGGACAACGGCATCTGGGCTGGTATCAGATACAGTGTGGCCAGCGGGACTAGGGAAGCGATCATCCCCAAGTACTTGGGGCTGGTGGGGCCACACCTCGAATACTGGGTTCAGTTTTGGGCCCCTCCTTACAAGAAGGACATTGTGGTGCTGGAGCGTGTCCAGAGGGCAGTGCAGCTGGTGAAGGGTCTGGAGAACAAGTCTTATGAGGAGTGGCTGAGGGAACTGGGGTTGTTTAGCCTGGAAAAAAGGAGGCTGAGGGAAGAACTTATTGTCCCTCTTACAACTACCTGGAAGGAGGCTGGAGTGAAGTGGAGTTAGTCTCTTCTTCCAAGTAACAGCTGATAGGACAAGAGGAAATGGCCTTGAGCTGTGCCAGGGGAGGTTTAGGTTGGATATTAGGAAAAATTTCTTAACAGAAAGGTTTGTCAAGCACTGGAACAGGCTGCTCAGGGATGTGGTGGTGTCACTATCCCTGGAGATATTTGAAAGATGTGTAGATGTGGTGTTTAGGGATTTGGATTAATGGTGACTGGCAGTGTTGGGTTAATGGTTGGACTTGATGATCTTAAAGGTCTCTTCTAACCAAAATGATTTTATGATGCTAAAGTTATCCTGGCACACCAGCAGCAGTATTGTGCCACAGTGCCAAAGTTTCAAGGATTGAAGCTTAGGAGGAGTTTTTGCAGGGTGCTGCTTGTGTTTGTCATCATTTGTACAACCTAAATTCTGCCCCTTTAATAGAAAATGTGATCCTCACCACAGCCACTGTAGGATTAAATCCTGAGAATATAAACTATAGTCAAGGGCAAGTTGAGCATTTTTTCTGTGTCCAGCTTGGATCTTCTAAACTTTTTGATGTAGGATATATGAATCAGGGAGTATCAAGAGTTGAAAAAGGGAAGTTCCTGTATTTGCATTCATTGTCTCAGATCTCTGGTGGAGCTCCGTTTCATTGTTGTGGTCTATTTATGCCTTCCTGCAAATTCTGGAAATGCTGAAACTGCAGAAAACAGGAGTGTGGTTCTGAGCAACTGTACAGCAAGTTCTATTTTAATCACTTTCATCAGCTTTATCCTACAGTGAAAGCTGTGTACTGGCTCTCTTCATTGTGGGGAGGAGGAGGGGGAATTTGAGTTGTATTTAAGCCGTATTTTAATACATGATTTACACATGCAAATAGATAATAAATGTTACAACCTTTCCTAGGACTGTCAGAGCATTACGAATCAATAAATGGCAGGCTGAACAGTTTTGCACCAGCAATTAAAATACAAGCCTGTCAGTACTGCTGCTTTGTCTGTGCATTCAGAATTAGGAAAAAAGATCTAGGAAACATTAGTTTGCTCCCCAGAGTAACAGCATCACTACCTGAATTTGATGTTAAGTAGAAAAGTCAAACCTGCTGTAGATTCTGGGGACTCACTGTCTGATCTCCTAGGAATTTTATATTGGCTAGTTGAAGCAGTTTGAGTAGGAAAGCTATGCACTGCTGGTATTGGTGCAGATGCTGGGCTAGAAAGATAAACCTAACTGATTTGCAAAGTTTAGAGTTGTTCTCCCTAGGTAGGTTGCATATGTTCTTAGCCATTGACTAGAGCAGATAATTCCTGGTTGGCCTGTTCACCTGACAAATGCTTCCCTGTAATATGTCTTAGTAAGGAGGTACTGCTGCTAAGGCATCCCTTGGATAATAAACTAGCAAGAATTTTAAATTTCACTTACGGCTTTAAATAATTAAATAACCATTTACAACATTTAATTGGAGCTCAGTAAATACGAGCACATGTTAAATAGCTACATGAAAAGCAATCCATCAAAATACTTCAGAAAGTGGTAATTTTGTTTAAATGTCATTGGCCGTACTGTCACTCAGGCTTCTGCTTCAGTGATACCACATTGTTCTGCGTAGGAAGCACTGTTTTATAAGGCATCTGAAGTTCAAGTGTTACGAATGCTTAAAATCGGGATTTTAGAGGTTTTGATAATCTTAGCAGTTGTAGAAGGTCATAACCTTAAATTGCCAGTTGTGGCTGTAAAGTAACTAAACAGTGAAAAGAGAAGCAGACCCTACTGCTCAGTACTGTGAGAAATCCCCTGTCTCCTAGACAAACACTCTGTCTCGGTATGCTTTCTGGAGTGTTTTATCTCTTGGAATGTTTCCCATGTCTGATAGATGTCTCAGCTCCAGAAGTGCTTTAACATAGTCAACTTGTCCTTGCCTTGTGTGCCTTGGTGATGACATTTTCCTTCTCCATTACCCAGGGCTGTAGTGCACGCTGTGTTGCAATTTCTTCTTCCCTGCACATCCGTGATAAATACATTTTTTTTCACATATCAATTCTTTCATGTTTCTGTTGTTTCCAGATCACACACAAAACAAGGTTTTACCTTCTGTCCAATGGCCTCAAAATTTTGCTCATGCAAAAGTGGGACTTCACATTTCAGCTGCTCTAGGCCTGTTTTTAAAGGGCACCTTTCCATATCGCCCTCTGGTCCACGGGTGCCTGAAACATACAGCACTCTTACAGGAACACATAGTAGATACACGTAAGATACTAACTCCTAATTATTTTATTACTAAGGTTAATGTAAGAAAACCATAAGCCTGGCTGGTATTACTAAATCCCATTTTCACTCTGAAGAAATTCAGGATCTCCTGTTATTTTCCGGCACTTCGGCACCAAATCACAAAGTTCTTTCCATAGCTGGTTTCTTGTATGCCTGTAGCTGCTTTTCTTAATGTGTCCCTTCTGCGATCCCCTGAATCTCTTAGCAGTCTCCAAAAGCCTGATAACCCTGTAATACAACATCCTTTCATTCTTGTTTGGGGACTTTCCAATCCCCAGGTCATAATCCCGTAGCACTACTTTCCGAGTGCTTCTGTCCACACATCAATATGTATGTAATCAAGCTGCAATTTAATCTGAGCTTATATTACTGCTATTGGCACAAATGCATAAGGCTATAGAGTATGAGTGTATCCTGTATCTCTTAACTTACTCCAGGATGTGTCTTCCAAAACACAGAAAGAGTCCTAAGGTGTTCCGCTGTTCCATTTTAAGCAAGTATCTTGGCTACTCTGGAGTCATATATGTGTTTGCAGCATAATAAATCTTCCTCATTACTAGATTTTTAGGAATCCTTTCTAGATTAATGTCTTAAGTTAAATATAAGTAGGGTTTTTTTGTTTTTTTGTTTTTTTTTTTTAATTCTCTTTCCAGCCACTTTATTTCAACATAAGAAATTCCAGTAGTACTAATTTTTTGTGACAATACTGTGACAAAAATATTGAGAACTTAAGCCTGGGAGCCGTAAGTTATAAGTAATGTCAAATATACTATTTTGCTGTCACAGAGAAGATCCAACTGTACTAGCAGTCTTAAATTTTCTTTATCAGACAGGTAGCATGTATTAGTGACATTGCTGAAGTCGTCTGCTGAGCATCAAGTAGCAGCCTTGGCAGTGTTTTGGAGCATGACTTGACGCATTGCTGGCCAAAGGGGGAATTTGTTCTAGCGGTAATTGTTAGGATGGGCTGAAGGTTAAATCGTTATGACAATAACCACACTTGGAAACAATCTATTATTGGAAATTTTTTTCCTGGTTGTTACTATAGGGAAGGGAAAGATTCCTTTTGAACGGCTCATCCAGTAATAAAATGGAAACACTGACGATATGTGATGTAGAAGGTAGGTTTAGACACAGATTAATCAGTAGAGCAATAACAATAAAATGCATACTTGCTTTTTCTGATGGCCCCGAAAGCAAAGTGACTTTCTGACTGCTTTGTCAGGCAAGTCTGAGCCTATGAAGGGACACCAGAAGGCCTTGGGTACAATTAACATGAAACATGTCAGGCAGCCTTTAGGCAAAGTAGAATGTCTTTTTTCCTTCCCAGTCTTTGGGAAGGAGATGAGTTTCATTTCTCATTGCACTTATTTCATGCCTACAGCCTTTTCAGATGGCAACTTTCTTTCCTGATGGGTAGCAGGCATCTTCCTCATGCTGTGTTCAATTTTTCTCCTTTCATCTTTCCTTTCCCTATAGCCCTTTTGATTTTTCTACTTGCCAAGTCTTAAAGCTCCTATCTTAACTTTGTGGAATTTAGGGGATGATTTTTATATGGCTGTTGCCTTTGAGGTACCTAAATGAGTATTTCTTTTTCTGCCTCTTTCTGCATCGGGTCACTTTTGTATTCAGTCCCTTTGTGTCTCTTCTGCTGCAAAATGCATGGACTAGGAGGTGTCTGACAGAATAGCTGAGGAAAAGAAGTATTTAGGCTGCTAGGCCAGGTTAGACAATTGTGATAATCTGATTTTATCTCTTCTATATGTAGGTCATGGAGTTTTGTTTTTCTCACAGAAGCTGAATGTATCTTTCTGAAAGATCTCATAACTTGCTTAAAATATTGTAGTGGTGGTGTCCCTTTCCTGCAGTAAGAGCTTTCAGAGTTTAATTGTTCTGGCTGCTAAGAAATGGGATTTCTGCAAGATACATCTGAGTAATGTCAGTTTCCTTTCATTGTAGCTCTTCTGTGAGTTAATCTACGGATATGAAAAACCTCAATTTTCAGCCTTTTTCTCCTTTTTAGACATCTTAACATGTCTTAGGCATGCATATGTGTTTAAATATATATGTATATATGCAAGAAATCAAGTAATCTCTCAACTTTCACAATTTGCCTGGACCAAGGATTTAAGTTGTGTACTAGGAGACTGCTTTTCTTTATCAAGTCAAGCAGGAGCTATAAAAATCCTTCCAGTATTTCCAAATAATTTTTGACACTAGGAAAGTCATCATATTCTTAAAAAGTTAGATCAGCGTAGACCACAGAGGAAAGGTTGTCATTTGGTCTACTTTTATACATTTTAAATCAGCCTTCTAGGCAGCTGAACCACACACTGTAACTGTGAGCCTGAGCTACAGTTCTCAATGTTCCTTTTGGAGACTGCTTTCCAAATTGCTTTCCCATGTGTACATGTTGATTATTTTCTTTGTCCTTATGTGTGGGATAACTAGCTGTATTAAAATGTGTTTTCTTAGAACCACCGAGTAGGGAAGGACCTGAAGAGATCTGTCAGATCTATCAAGATGCCCCAGGGAAGAACCAATTATTATATCTAGACTGTGCATCAGAAGTTTATCTGCTTGCTTTAAAGACTGCTAGCAGTGAAGACTCTACAGAATCTTCTTTCTCTTCTCAGTCTCCTCTTCCTTAGGTCAAATGTCTTTGTGGTGTTTTGGCTTTGCTCCCCATTCCCAGTCTTTCTTTCTCAGTCATCTTTTCTAGGCGTCTCATCGCTTTTCTTGGTGAGGGCAGCATTCAGTTCACATCTTTGATATCCACTGACCAAAACAACAGGGTGTTCTTGCAGAGTAGAACGGAGAGGTTTGTTTCCTCTGTCTTGTAAACTAAATTACTGTCTATGAATCACATTAAGGTTTTGTTGGGTTGGGTTTTTTTCACGTTGTCCTCATGATGCCATAATCCTTTACAACCTTAGCTCTTTTCAAGTAGAGTGTCTCTAGCATCTTGTTTCCCTTTCCTGTCTTGATAAAGGTGAAAATTTCTACCAGGGAGTAATAAATTAAATCTCTTCCCTAAATATTGCATTCCTTTTTTTTTAGGTGATTCCAGAACATTTCTCCAGTTTGTCAAGAACCTTTAGAAGTTCAGGTTTGTCCTCTTGGGTTCCCTCAGTCCTTACAAGCTTTTTATTGCTTGTTCATTGATTGGAATCAAGAGAATGCTTGCATAATTCAGGTTGCCATTCTGTGAGAACCAGATGTAGGGGGCATTTGCTGTGGAGTCCCATGTGCCGTGTCTTTTCACGCTGGCTGTGAGCCATTGATGGCTGCTCTTTCAGCATAAGACAGTTTTGTGTTAGTATTGCTTTTGTCTTAATGAGGAAAAAGTTTCCTCATCTTGAAGTCAAAATTATAACATGTTAACTTCCCTTTTTCAAACCTCCTGGCCTGTTGTGGAAGGCAAGTTAGAAAGATGTGTTGAGGATCTGTCCTCAGCGTGCGTGTCAAACTGATTTTTGGCTTCTGCTCAGTCATATATTATTGTCCGGGCGCTTACAAACTGTTTTGCCAAATTATGTTTGGGTGTTTTGGTTTTTTCCTGTTCCACTTTTTTTGCAGGAATTGAAATTCAGCTGGCTGAACTAGTTTAGTTTTTTTTTTTTTTATTTCTCTCTTTAAATAAAACCACTGTGGTTTTGGTTTTATAATTTTTGATGCTTGATTCATCCTCCATAAATTCTGGAAAATAACACTAGCTGTTTCTAGTTGATTCTTTATGTATTTAAGGTGAAATTAAAGATTTAAAAAAATAACTTAAATTTTATCTGACCTTTCTATTTTCTAGTCTGACAATTTGATGTTGAACTCTGAGGGTTAAAGAAGGAAATTTAGATGGTTTTAGAGTAGTAATGTTACTTTTTTGTGTTGTTATTTTCCATTCCACTTATTATCTCATCTCCATATTTCAAAATATTTGCATTTAATTTCAGGTTAGGAGGACAATAGATGCTGAAATACAAGACCTTCTGAATTGGAGGTTTTGGCAGTTTTCACCTTTCAGGGCTACATGTGTTCCATGATATAGCCATATATCCTTGTGTTGCCTATGTCACAACATCTTGTTAGGTCCTAATTGCTTATGTTAGTGGAAATAGCCGCTATACCAAACAATTCAAGTTAGTTTTGACTACTAACAACATAGACCAAAATACCATAAGCAAGCAAGGATAATGTTGTTTCTAATTGGAATATGGACAGAAGATCCAGATAAGGATTTTTATGAAGATAATACCAGGCTAGCTTGACCTTGATATTTGAACTCTATCTGACTGTTAGATGGCTCACACCAGTGTCTTCCTGCAGAAGTAGCAGTGTGCCCTCTTTTTTTTTTTTTTTAGTGGGTTGCTTTTTGTTTGTGGGGTTTTTTTATTATTTTTATATGTGTGTGTGCTTTGTTTTGTTTTTATTTGCCTTGACTACTTATTTAGGTTTAATGAAAGAGCAGGAAGTCGGCTATGGCTTTTGTAGCTGAGACCAGTTTCCTTGTCAGGAAAATGCTTTTACTGAAAAAATCCACATTGTCTACACACATATTCAAGCATTATATTATGGCTAACGCAAACAGTGTAAAGCCAGAGCTCTAAAATGCAAGCATTTCAGCCATTTTTATGGAAGAAGGTCTTCTCAACTTATGAATAGCACTTAAACAGTGTAACACTCCCTATATTTACCATACAGCTGTGAATTGTTCACCAAAGCCCAGTAATTTACAATCAAATCTTTCACGAATATCTAAATCTTATCTGTCTTGATTTTTCTGGTTTATGCAAGCATATTTAAAAAGGTGAATCTTTGTTTCAGAATTTGAAAAAACAGTTCCATTTTCTTGGTAATAGATTTTGACAATTTTTGTCTGATAAATTGAAAATGAAGAGAGAAAATGTCCTGTTCAAAGTGAGTAGAAAAGTTCCCTTAGAAAGGAATAGTTGCATCATGCTAATTTAAACTCTCAATAGAAATGTAAATAGAT
>JANHGN010012022.1:0-10508 GCA_024605025.1 Megaceryle maxima
AAAAATAAGCAAAAACACACAAAAAGAAAACAAAACCAAAAAAAAAAAAAAAAAAAAAAAAAAAGAGAGAAGGAGGGGGAGGAGAGGCGGGGAACCAGCCATTGGTTTGCAAAAACATGACTCAGCTTCTGTTAAGTAAGCCCTCTGTTCAAGCACGTCTCATCAACTCGTTACACAGCACGTTTCACAGGGTATTTCGCCTTTCTTTCCTGGCTTGTCCGCTCCGATTTCCTGTTTACAGTAGGCTAGGAACAGAATTTGTCAGAGTAGCATGAGAGCTGGACCTTGTCTGCGGTGGCAGCCCTCTGCCAAGAGCAAGTTGTGGGGGGTTTAGCCTTAGAACTGTCCTAGCATGGTCCTAGTCTTTAACAATAAACATGGTAATTTCATTCCAGCAGCAGCTGTACATTCTGGTAGGCATACACCAGCTGCCTTCCTGCTCCTAAATTCAAATAATTTTCCAAGCCTGGACTCTTCTTAAATAAAAAATAGGCATGTTTACAAGGTCTTTCACTTTTAATGCACTTTTTTCAATATATTTCCTTATTTCTAAATTGAACCTAGCAAAGTTACGCGTTTAATAACTGTGGCTTTGAAAAGCTTTCCAAACATATGGACTGAGTGTGTATGAAGAAAACAGAAGCAAGAAATTCAATGCATTTCATGCGTGGGTTTGTTTTGAGATTTATGGAACAAAACTTACTGAATTCATGCAGTCCCTCTGGACAGTAGATAATAAAATAAAGGGGCATTGGAATCTTTTGAGTTTACCTCCAAAATAACCTTTCATTTATTTTATACATGCCAAAGGATTTGAAATGGTTAATGCCTATAAGAAACTCTGCAACAATAGACTAGTCCTTCAATTCCATTCTCAGCATCTATTCAAATGACATGCACGTACATGAAAGCAGGATACGAAGAAATTTCATATGCAGTCATATAACCTGAGCTCTAAATCCTATGTTCTACCAGCTTAACTTCAATGGACACTTAAAAAAAATGTAGCTTAATATAAAATAAAGTGTAAAACAATTTTCTGGTAAGGAACTAAGTTTTATTGTTAGGCCACCAGAGGTTTTTTTTACTATAATAATTAATGTGGGAAGAAGGGAAAGCATTTCATATATGAAAAGTAAGTTGCTGGTTATCTTTTTTTTTGTTGTTTGATTGAGAAACATCTTATTTTTTAATCTTAAAGTGAAATCTGTCTTAGATTTTTTTTTTCCCTGTCAAGTTATTTGATGCAATTTTTTAGACTGGAATAGCTGGAATGTGTTGCTGATGATAGCAGCTGTCTAGTCTTCTTACTTAAAAAGAAGCACATGGACTTGAAAAACCATAATGCAGGAAATCATTTGGGTAGCTCTCCCTGGCAGAGGATCCCTTCCCTTCTCTTTACAGAAAGTGCTGCTGGTGTGTTTTATGATTCACTCGCATGAAACCTCATTCAAATCTAGAATTATCTGAGGCTTCCCTTAACACTTTATGGTCATACTGTAAGACATGGGAGATAGTAAGTATGTGGAATTTATTACTATTTAAAGTTTCTAAGCCTGGTCATCTTTGAAAGTCTGAAGACTCTACTGAGATCACAGTGGAAAAAAAAAAATATATACAAAGGTGGGAAAGTGGTCTTCAAAATACTTAATATGTTATTATAAAGGCTGTAAAATGACATCACTAAGATGGTTTTCAAATACTGAGTCTCCTGCATACTAAAGCTTTTATGGCTTAAGGATTACTCTGGATTCACAAAAAATGTATGTGTAAGTGCTGTATTTAGTAAAAATGATCAAGGCTAAACTTTTGGTAGATGGCTGACCTAGCATATAGCTGCAGCAGTCAGATTAGATAGTGGCATTTAAACTGCATATCTGCCTGTAAGGACTGCTTATAAATCTGCTCACCAAAGGCACAGTTCAACAGGAGCAAAATAAAGATTTTGCTTTCTATCCCACGCTTATTTTTGTGTATTTATTAACTCCAGTGCACACTGAATATTCTGAGCAATAAATAAAAGCTTTCTTAAGCAACTATTTGTTTTGAAAAGCAGGTTTTCAATGGTCAATTTAAATGTCACATAGTTCTTAGAGGCTTGCAAATGAATGAAAGGAGAAGATGGGCACCAGTTTGGTTACATCATGAAGAAATTATTTACTGCAAGGGTTACAGAGAACTGGAACAGACTCCCCAGAGAGGTTGTGGAGTCTCCTTCTCTGGAGACTTTCAAGACCTGTCTGGATGCATTTCTGAGTGACCTGTTCTAGTTTTGCCTTGCTCTAGCAGGGTTTGGACTCAAACATCATCAGAGGTCCCTTCCAACCCCTAACACTCTGTGATTCTGAGAACTGTAGTTTATATTAGGTTAAAAACATGAAGTTATATTAGGTTATGAGGGTTAATCATCGTTAACCTTACCTTGTGCAGCCCTTAAGAGGTATTAGGATAGTTGCCCGTGCTTTGAAATGTCTCAGCTGTGGCTAATGCCCACCACAGAAATGACTCTGAAGAGAAAGTGTGCCATGGCAAACTGGAAGACTTCATTGTCATAGTTTGGCCTATGGCCACTGGTTTAGGTAACTCGTCAGATAATTGCAGCCCTTTGAGAGACCATGTTTCGTGAACACAGGGCATACAGGACACTCGCTTTCCTTCCTTCGTCAGTCTCTTGTCGGGCAAACACACAGAGTCTGTTTCTGTGCTCAGCACTGTCAGAGGGATGATAGCAAATGGGATTTCAGATAACAGGTCTTCAAAGGGGCAATCCTCAGTGCTGCCTGAGGCTTAGCTGCATTAAACCACATACTTTTCTTTATCCAAGTACTCTGCTGGGAGCAGTGGACACCACTGCTGTCCTTCCAGAGTGACAGGACAAATAACTTGTCAGTGAGAGCACCGGTTGCTTTAGAAAGCAATGGAAATTAGAGCAGTGTCTATTAGGGAACATTGTGGATATCAGAAAACCCAGTGCAGACTGGTTGGCAAGGCTTCCAGCTTTCTGAAACACACAGTGGCTTACAGCAAAAAAATCCTCAATATAGTATATTTGTCAGTAATGGCTTAGTTTGTTTTGCTATTAAAAAAACCCCAAACTCTCTTAATGTTACCCAATACATTACTAGAGAATTACAGAAGTTCCTCTGAACTTGGCAGAGCCTGTGCAGAATGAATCCATGTGCCTAATGACATAATGGGTGTCAGGCTGTCAGCCTGGGAGATATTTAGACGTGCTGTGATAAGTATAGAGCAGTTGTGGGTGCACTGGGTGCACCATGACAGATCTGTGAAGCTGGCAAGTCTGATGGAGCATTCTGCAGTTTTGGTTGCAGAATTCTCAGGTTTGGGCCAAAGAAATTGTGAAGTGAAACACAAGAATGCATCCAGTAAATCTGTCCTTAGTAAGCTGCATGAGGTAGATGGTGTCTTAATTTTACAGTATGCCTACCCTGTAGGATGCTGCATTGCTTTTAGTTCAGAATTGATGGTTTAAATTTCATTGCCTTCATTCATTCATGCATCTTTAAACCATTTCCTCCTTGTCATTCTATGGAGGTGATGTTTTGAAGGCTGATGCCACATTTTTGATGATTGTTCTCTGTGATTTGAGAGAGAAGTCTCCTCCTAAAACCTTTCCTTTAAAATATGAAGTTTTTGAAATACTGGTTTGATGAACTGAAAGAAATAAATGTCAATCCTCCCACAAATAAAACAGCTGTTTGAAATAACATATCTGATTAAAACCCATGATATTTATGCTTCCCTGTGTCCTACTCACTAGCTTATGGGTTGAAAGTCACCAGCAGAATGTCATCATTGCCAGATTCTACATCTGGATCTTTGATTTATTTGACAGGCATGCAGCATCCAAAATATCTAGGCGTATCGCCAGTGACTGTTTAGATGTTGGTGCAGGGGAACAGACAATGTTCTTCACAGATCACTGTCCAGTCATTCCCTCAGAACTGCTTTTTTCTGTGGTTTGAATGAAGCACTCCTCTATCAGTTTTTTTTTTTTTTCCATGGAAGTAAAGATGATTGGGGAAGATCAAATTTTTTTTTTTTTTTTTTTTTTTTTTTCAGGTTTAGTAACACAGCAGCCATGAATCAGAGCTAGAAGAAACTGAATTAAAGAGCCAAAAGGAAATTAAGTCAGTGAACTACAAGGAAATCAACAGAATGGAAGAAATTCTGGCTCTTTAGCTTGGTAGAAAAAGTCAGTGAGCCACGAATCCTACTTCAGATGATAATTTTTGCCTTTTCTTTGTACTGTGGTTATGGTACATGAGGCCTATGAATTTAAAAAAAAAAAAAAACCAGCCAGCTATATGCACCTTCATGGAGAAGTAAAATGTTCATTCATAAAAGTAATTGTGCAGGCTTGTCATAATCTATACATGCACACAAGATGTGAAAAGGCTGAGACTATTATTTCTGTTTCTTTAATAAGACCAGTTGCTTACATGCTATTTATTTAAATAATCGCAACCATCTTCTTCCCCCACCCTTGCTTTTTCCTTTTGGAGAAAAAGAGCCCCTAGCCATAACTAGTGTCAGCTGTGAATTCTGGAGGAGAAGCCAAGAATATAAAGCCCATGCAAGTGTGGACAGATCTGACCCTCTCGGGGAATGCGGTGACACGGTCCTTTTCCCCCGTCCCGGATGGGGTGAGCAGGCTGGTGTCAGCAGCACCTTTTACAGAAGTCTTACTGGGAGCCAAGGGATGGATTTTCTCTGCAGCTGCTGCTGAGAGTCATCCAGCCCTTGCCAGGGATGAGGGTGCACTTTCTCTATCCCTGCTTTGAAGGGGACGGTGTCTGGAGCCTGCTGACAAGACACGCTGTTCCGTGGCACCCTGACCGACGTGTTTGTGTTGCCCAGTATGGGGTGTCCTGTGCTAGCCCACAGCTTGCTTGCAGCAGTCAGCATCATCCCTGCAGCAGCCCCGCTTGCAGAGTCCACTCCGTACCTTCTTTCCTGCAATGTGTCGAGTTCCACATTGCTGAGTGACGTGGGACTAAACTGAAAGCAAATAGATGGCACCCATTGCCTTGGAGCAACTTAAGCAGACGGCATCCTGATGAGGTTCCTTGCAATGTTGTGCTGGATGCGTCCGTGGCACACACTGCAGCCACTGATGGATCCCAGTAGTTTTTATTTTTCAACAAGCTACATTGCTCTCAGCCTTTTTTCACTCTTCATCTTGTTGGTAACAATGTTAGCCCAAAGGCTTCTTGGAGGCCTGGGATAAAATTTACGAATGTGAAACTTTTTAAAGGTCACCAGATTGCTTGTTCCTCCTGTCAACAACTTGCCTTGTGCGAGGGCTGGGGAAAAGCACTTGGTTCAGTTCTTGGGTACAGTTCAGAGTACCCTAGAATAATCCTGTAACAGCATTTTGCAACCCCTTATTAAGACTGTCACCATATTTAGAAAGATCTATGGGCTGCAGAAACAGAACATCTTCTTATAAGGTTGGAAAACACAACAGCACATCCAAGTCCAAAATGTCCTTGCCTGAACTCTCAAGATCTCTGTTTTGTGTAACGAGTCAACAAGACTTCTGGATCATGTAAATCAAAGCTGTTCCTCACCCCCAGCCTGCGTCTGTGTGTGTTTGGGGTGCGTGCACACCTTGTCCCTGGAGACTCATGCAGGTGATGGAGGCAATGCAGGTAGAGGCTGAGGGGAATTTTCTCCACCAGAGGTTCCTGGAGGGCTCTGTCTGTATTTGGCGGGGGACCACCCTGTTGCAATGCGCTTCTAAACTGCAGATTGCACTGTTGAGCTAAAGATAGCCACGCCTCCGTCAGGGGTGAGCTCTCCGGCGTCTGTCAAGGTGGCTGCTCGGATGCTCCGGGTAGAGGGGACGGTCACCAGTGCAAAATTTGGGTTTCTTGCTTTCTCCTCTCACTGTTTTTTACTTGTAATAATAGCTGCTTTGCTTCCTCCCCTTCGGATCTGCTCGCAGTGAGCCAAGGAGGAAAGAAATGACTTGCTGGAGTATTTTGTATTTATCAAGTAGCTGCCAAGAGAGTAAAGTTCATCCCAGAGGAGCTTGCCTTTTGTAGCAGCAAGTAAATGGAAGCAATGTGCTGCTTGTACTCAATTTCAACCTTTTCGAGTGTATTTTTTCTTGTTTCTTCTGGTTGTGCCAGCAGCCTAGTTAGTATTAGGGCATGCAACACCGTGGAAGAATACCAGATATATGCCAAAGAAATTAATGTATTTTAAAACATTTTTGTAATTGCATATGGTAAGCAAGAAGGATCAGCACGAGTAATACAGCCTGGATTGGAGCAGGGTTTCCATATGTTATCTACATGGAAATTATGTTTGTAAGCCATTTAAAGCTTAATTTGAGGGATATTTTTAGATGGAGGTGTAATTTTGAGACAGTGGTAGGATGTGTTATCTCACAAGTGAAAAAGATACGAGTTCACTGTGCTGTACTCCAGTATTAGTCTTTCCTGTGTATGCTTTTAACCTCTGATAAAATAACCTTGAAGGTAAGTCCATTTGTATTCACCGTGAGATACTTCAAGTGAATGGGGCTGAAACACCTTAAAATAATCCCCATATTGTAACTGCCAATTTTCTATGTCATACCACAAACAAAAAATAAGGTTTATTCTAGGAATTCACAAGTCTTCTATGTAATCACCACTCCTGTTTTTTTTTTCAATAAAAAGATGGTTTGGGGGAAAAAATGTAGAGCGTCATTTCAGAAGTATGCTGGGAAGGCATTTCAGGTCAAAAAGGTGGATGAAAGGGGTTTTCTTTGAGGAAATCCAGTTTTATATGAGGCTTTATTGGTGATGTAGGATATAACAACAAATAGAAGGACAAAGAGCAGTAGGGTGTTTTGCAGTGTTAAAAAAGTGAATAAACTACAGGAAAGAGAAGACAGTGAAGGGATTGTCAAGCTCCTTTGAATTATAAGGGAAAATGAGCAAGAAAAGTAAACATGGTCTCGTGGCTTGAAAAGTTCATTTAAACTACTTTTTTTTTTTTTTTGATCGTGCACAGGCCAGGTATTGTTTTAGAATCATAGAATGGTTTGGGTTGGAAGGGACCTTAAAGATCATCTCATTCCAACCTCCATTTCTTCATTTATTTTGTTTGGGTGGAGAGGTTTATGTGGTACAACTGATGAATCGCTTTATTGCTTTGGAGGTGTGCAACTCTGTCACAATAAATGGTGTTTGATGCACTAAAAAAAAATAATGGGCAGCAGTAAAGCTGTCTTTCCTGTCTTAGCTTGTTAAAAGATGGGTAAGAGGACCATTTAGCTTAATTTATGGGAGATAATTAAATAGCTGTAAAACACTGACGCGGGCTTCTCTTTGTTTATACTGCATATTTAATTCTGAAATAATTATTTAAATCAGAGCTGAAGATGCTGTGGTGGTCTGTTCTCCTAGGGATCCCCACCAGGAAACACGGGCTGCTTACAGAAGAGATGGACCAGTGTTGACAGACTTCAACTGATTTAGGGTGGGACCACATGCAAGAGTGTAAATAATAAAGAAAATAACTTGTTAATCAGAAGTCATTTAGCTGGTGAATATACTTTTTACAGAGCTACCAAACCTCCAGAGGGATTTATTAAATTCTGTTTCTTTGCTGATGGGCAGCCATGACAGGCTTGCTTTGGAGGTTGCTATGACCATCCCGAGTGGGAAGTTTCATTTTGATTCTAGGCAGCACAATGACAGCAAGGCCTTACTTAGATATGGGCAATTACATTAATTTGCAGATAAAATGAAATAGTATTCAGTTTTGAGATAATTTTACCCCTCCTTTTATGTTCTGTCCATGTACTCAGCTAAAAAGTATTGTATCTCCTTTGAGAAGGAATTCATGGTATCACACTCATCAATTCATGTTAGCAACTCCATTTATTAAACCAATAAAGGGCTAATGGGTCCTGGCTTCTCCATCTCCAAGCATTAGGTGGAGAGTTGGTGAGTCAAGGGCATGCTTTAGCTTGGCAAGACTTGAGATGGAAGGTGGGAGTCCCTTGGCAGTGACATGTGGAGCTGATGGGGACCACTGTGCCCTTGGTCGTTCCCTCCAGTGTGCCCAGGGAGGACAAAAACCCTGTGGAGTCTGTTTTTCTCCTGAAGCTTGCACCATTTTAGAGAGGTTTCCCAGGGATGTTCCCCAGGGTTTCCTGTTGTTCCCCAGGGGTCAGTGCTGGGTCTGGTCTTGTTCAGTGTATCCATCAATAACCTGGATGAAGGGATGGAGTGGGTGGACCCGCAGCCAGTTTGCTGGTGACACAAAACTGGGAGGAGTGGCTGACACACCTGAGGGCTGTGCTGCCATCCAGGGAGACCTGGACAAGCTGGAGAGTTGGGCGGAGAGGAACCTCATGAAGTTCAACAAGGGCAGGTGTAGGATCCTGCACGAGGAAAGGAACAATCCACCAGTACAGCTGAGGGACTGACCTGCTGGAAAGCAGCTCTGTGGAGAAGGACTCTGGAGTCCCGGGGGACAACAGGCTCACAATGAGCCAGTGATGGGTCCTTGTGGCCAAGAATGCCAATAGTATCCTGGGGTGCATCAGAAGAGTGTGACCAGCAGGTTGAAAGGGATTCTCCTCTCCTTCTACTCTGCCCTAGGGAAGCCACCTCTGGAGTATTGTGCCCAGATCTGGGCTCCCCAACCAGGAGAGACAAGTAACTACTGGAGAGAGTCCAGCAGAGTCTGCAAAGATGCTGAGGGGGCTGAAGCATCTCTGTGCCTAGAAAAGGCTGAGAGCCCTGGGGCTGTTCAGCTGGAGAAGAGCAGCCTCAGAGGGGATCTGGTCAAAGCTGATCAAGAGCTAAAGGGCCCCCAGGGAGCAAGAGGTTGGGGCCAGACTCTTTTAACTGGTGCCCAGTGACAAGACAAGGGACAACGGGCACCAGCTAGAAACCAGGAGGATCCATCTGAGTAGGAGGAGAAAGGTGTGAGGGTGTGGGAGCCTGTCCCAGGCTGCCCAGAGAGGTTGTGGAGTCTCCTCTGGAGAGATTCCAAACCCACCTGGACACTGAGACCCTGGGCCCCCTGCTCTGGGTGACTCTGCTGGATGGAGCAGGGGGGTGGCATCAGGTGATCTCCAGGGGTCCCTTTGAACCCCCACCATGATGGGATGCTCTGGTTTCAGGGGTTTCTTTTGTGTAAGACTTCAGACTGTACTGCTGGAACAGCAGAGAATTAGTGCATAGCGCCAGGCTCTGCACTGCGACATTAGTTCCTGGATTTGCTTTTTAAAATTAAAAAATACAAAAAAATATTTCGTGCATTCCTACCCCTCTAAAAATGCCTCTCCTAAAGGACTCAATTTTTAGGTTGTATTTAAAGCTGTCACCTTCTCTGTTCTAGGTCATCATCTTTCACCCAAGCATGACAAACATTTACAATAGCAAGGTGACTGAAACAAACTCAAATCGCAGTGTCCTTCTTGAACTCTGAGTCTCCCCGGCTATGAGCTGAATTAGGTGTGAAGTTGAACTTGGATTCCGTGGCAGCACCTGGCCTCTACTCAGAAGCCACAGCTTTGTCCTAATTCAACTAGGATTCTGTGGCAGCACCTGGCCTCTACCCAGAAGCTACCGCTCTGTCCTGACATCCGCTAGGTCAGGAGATAGGGAGATCCAGCTCTAAAAATAGCATGCTGTAGCTAGGTGGTGGAGTTCCAGGAGTGAATAATTACTGAGAGAAGAAATAGGTCACTTTTCTCCTGTTTCCAGGATATGGTCTGGAGGGCAGATGGAACATGCCCAATGAAGTACCTTTGCAAGTTGCTTTCAGTAAAACCAACAAAATCTAGGAGCTGAAATTCACAGTGATACTCATACAGTGGAACTCCTTCTACCTCCTCAAGCCTCTGTGGACCACTGAAGGCATGCTCTGCTCAAAATCCACAACACGTAGGAAGTCTGAACTCTGTCTCCAGCAGCATTTGTCCTCCCGTAACTGAAAAGCCACAGCTGACACTCTGTGGAGTTGCCTGTAGACACGTACCTCAAGCAACAGGAGTTATTTCAAATCAGCAGCATTCACCAGGGCAAAGATGCTTTCCTGAGGAAAGCCGCTGTTGTGTGGATGCCCAGCTTCATGTGATGCTTCTGGAGACCCTTCCTCAGTTGTGCAGCTGGGCTTTGTAGCTTGTGGCCGTGCTGTGGAACGCTCAGGTGGCTGGAGTTCATGGCATTTGTGATCCAGTTCTGTAAAATACAAAAAGGCTTACATCCAGAGAGGTTAAAGTGCTGGGTACATGTTCTAGCTGGATGAGTACCAGAAAAGGTGTTGATCAATTTTGCAACACTGCCTTGTGTCTCTCAGAAGCTCAAGTGCTCAAGCATTGTGTCTTGGTGCCCTTCTGTACGTCTTTACGGACAGCTGATGTGGAAGAGACATTGTTTTTACATCCTGGTGTAGCACAGATTCCCCTGTGTGCACAGGTATGTTGTTATTCAGAAATAAGAGATGTTTGCTTTAAAAAAAAAAAAAAAAGA
>JANHGN010012023.1:3057-13482 GCA_024605025.1 Megaceryle maxima
TCTTCTCTTCTCTTCTCTTCTCTTCTCTTCTCTTCTCTTCTCTTCTCTTCTCTTCTCTTCCCTTTTAATTTTTCATTTTTCCTTTCCTTTTTTCTTTTCTTTTCTTTCTTTCCTGCTAACTGAAATTTTAAATATTTCTAATGGAACTAAACACTGGACATTAGGACAATAACAATAAGTTAAATAATTCACTTAAATCCAATTTGGATACTGTCCTATTTACTGTAGAAGCAGTATTCAGCATGCTGGATATTGGCATTGCTCTGTGAAGAAAAGGTTACTGCCATAAAAATTGTGTCCTAAGACAGTTGTATCTTTTTAGCAACTGCCCATTTCATTTGCCAAAGGTTAATTTTTGTGCCAGCTTAGTGAGAATCTGATTCTGCAGCCCTTATGTTCTGTTCTTAGATCTCCTACTGATTTTAATTTCTCTAAATAATAGATTTCTTATGGGGTGAAAGACCAAATACTAACAATATTTTAATGTCTCTGTTTCTGAGGTAGTTGTACTTCATATTTACAGCTTTACCACACAGCAGTCAGTTCAAAGTAACTGAGCATTATAAGCTTCAAAGAATAATAGCTTCTGGCAATGTGATGAGTATAAAAACTGCATGATGCTTTAAGGCCATAGGAGTAAGGTCACTAAGCAGTCATACTGATCTTAATTCTGGCAGGTATCAATTAATCCCCTTCCAAAATTAATCTTGGAGATATTTTATACTCGTTGATTCTGTCCCAGTGATCTGGCCTCTTACCCCTCTACCACCTGCCAGGCCTATGAAGAGCCAGGCTGCCTATGCATAAGCAAGCTCACTTCATATTGTCCTGCTGTCAGGCCAGTGTACTAGCTGCCTGCCAGAGCTGCTGAGCTGCTACCTTTTAATCCTTTCACTCTGGCAGGAGCCTACAGAATCCCTCTCTTACTGCACTTTCCCACAGGAAACTCGTAATTTCAACTTCTGATGTTCTTGCAAACTTTGTAAATGTACCCTTGCACAAACCTCCCTCTCTCACCACTTTTTTTTATCACTTTTTCCTACATGATCACTTGCCACTTCTTTCTTTTAGTACAGTTGGTTGTCTGGAGTTAAGCTGGCTAGCTGGATGAATAAGGCATCAAATGAGTAAGGATTTCCAAAGGCAGTGATCAAAGAGTTGTATATTAACCAAGCAAACATGCATTTTTTTACATAAAAATTTGACTATGTCCACTGTTATATCCCCTAATTATATTTATTATATCAGTGATATTCACATGCTTACCCTTTAGCCTAACGATTTGTTAAACACAGAATATTTTTCAATGAGAAGCAATCTTAAGTAAGTTAATTTAGCAAAGAACTTGAAAGCTTTGGTTATTAATAATGGTACCAGCAATAGTAAGTTTCCACAAAAGATCTTCAGAAGATAGTTTATTTATTATTTTATTATTACTCTGGCTCTTTATCTTTCCAGCTGAAGGGGTAGCCTCTCAGCTATATTTTTTAAGGACAAATCATGTATCAGGTTTTATGTAGCACATTATTGAAGTATTTACATATATCTATCTATATGTATAGGACTTTCCCTTTAAAAAGGGAAAAATTAAGAGATATCTTTGTTGCTGCCAGTGTAAGTAAGTGGATGGGCAGTTTAAATTTGTACCAATTCACCAATTTAGATGAAATACAATTTTATTTTTAGATATGAATTACAATAATCAAGTGCATCACTGTTAGAATGGATTGTAATCATTACGACTCAAATCAAATGCAAGTATATGGGTCAGGGTAAATCAGAATTAATTTACAGAATCATGGAAAAGCTTAGGTTTGAGGGGACTCCTAGTGGCCCTGTAATCCACCCGTGTCCTGCAGCGGGCATGGAAAGTGTGGCTTTGTGAAACAAGCCAGTGTAGGAAATTTCTGTGAGGTCTGTCCTCACTGGCCTGGTGATGTCATTCAGGACAGTATCATGGGGCTGTATGGATGCTTTCTGTCTTTGTAGCTGACTGTTTTTTGACATTAGACTTAAGTTTTCTTCTTTCTTGAGTTTTCTGTCTTTGCTGCATGGTCATGATCAAGCTACAAAAGAAAGGGCATTTTTCAGAGAAAGGCTCTGTGTGAGACCAGGGATGTAACGTGTATGTCTTGGTGTTGAATGGAAATGTGTGATACCCATGTTTCTTGTAGCTCTCCAGATCGTGAATGCTGAGGGCTACCCCAGGAGATGGAAAAGCTGGGTTCTGGGCGATTAGTATTATGATTGTACTTCAAACACTTCTAATATTTAAAATTTTTAAAGTAATCTAAAAAAACTCATCAGCTCTATTTCTAGCTTTCTTGAACAATTACCTGATAGCAATGAATAGTGTCTGTAATTGTTTGGTAAATTCTGTGAGCTTTTTTTTTTTTTCCTTTTTCTCTATTGAATCACTGGCAAAAGGTATCCTGAACTTGCTCTTTCTAAGCTTTTCATCTTAGTTTTATGAAGTAATGAATAATATCCAACTTGGGAATGGGATTTCAGGTGTAATACTAATGAGAAATATCTGGTATAATTTGTAAGAACATAAGTAGTTCTACTGCACAACTGTGTGAGCTTATCCAGCAGAAACTGTTACAGAAGATGTATTGGACTCCTTCCAGGATGAGCTGCATACATTAAATGATACCCAGAGCTGGAGGTATGCAGTGATTATGGTGCATAATTTATAATATTAGCCTATTTTCCCTTTTGAGAGAAAGTAAGTGGGTTACTTTAATCTTACATACCAAATTGTGCTTGAAAGTTTCTCTGGAGTCTTGTATACCTTACCTGTTGATGATACAATTGGTAAGGGCCAACCTTGGTTATGGAAGGAGTCAATTCTGCAAGTTTTACTATGTAGCTGCCTCTGAATCCTCAGTCTCAGAAGGAAGGCTTCACAATTCCATGCAGAGTCTCATACCAAAGTGAGACACTTTTGGATGGCTTTACCTTTCCCCTTCTCAGTATCTCAGAATATTTTATCCCCCAGTCATGGAATTAGCAAAAGATAATGATAGCAAGTGTGCAGAGCTAAAAATTAGTCACACTTCTGTTTAGGCGTGGAATTAAAAAATGAAAGGGTAGATTAGTCCAGGTAGAGAGCAGGCTATAAAACATCAACCCTGCAAGCAGAGAGGGCATGACTTTTCACACATTTTCCTGCAAATGAATAAGGTCTCCTTCAGTTAAAGCAGCAGTTTATCCCCATCACTCTGGTAACTTCAGCTGTTGTTCACAGATCTCTGAGCAATGTGTTTACAGTATGTGTAAAAGCTCCGGGGACTCCCTAGAGTCCTGTTCCTGTGGGTGGCTAAGCTGTGGGTGAGAGCATAAGTAACTACAGAAAGGTGGCTAGAATGGCTGGCCATTTCCTGCCTTCATACTTCTGTGGTTTCACATTGATCAAAGTTTTATACGAACAACGTAGAAACTTGAGAAGTGGGTAAACATTTACATTAAGCACATCCTCTTAGCAGCTGTACAGAATATTTAGCTGATAAATTGTATTAATTAGTCTTACTATTTATAATAAAAAATGTAAAAAAGAGAAGGCAAATTACAATGCATCAAACTGCCATATTCAAATGAGTGAAATTAAATCAGTAATATGTAAAGGAGTTTTAGGATTGGTCTGTAAAGCCTTCAGGCATTGTACAAATGTCTGAACTAATTTTAGATTATGTACAAAATTGACTGTACAGATACATACAGTGTACTGCACAAGGCAGGTCTCTCTGATTATGTTTTTTTTTTCCACTTGACTACTGCACCATGAATAGGCTAGTGCTCTGCTTATATCGGCTACTCCTCTGTAATTTGCTGCATCATTCTTCAAAGGTAACGCAGATTACCTTGGAAAGGGGTTTTCTTTCATCAAAAGAAATTATAAGAACAATGATACCCTGGGTGAATGAGATGAGGAAGTTTATTCCAAAATCCTGAGGCTATGCATATCATTTTCATTGAACCAATTATGCCAAGAGTGCCAAGCTTACAGTCAGTTTCTATAACATAGGACTTCCTGAAAATGTGTCTATAGCTGTGGTAATAATTGTCTAAGTGGTAAGCTTTTTTATAAGTTTATCTTAGGTAAAATTAAATAATCATTATTTGAGCTTTCAAATATCAGTGTTTAATTTCATTTAAGATTGACAAAACTGCACTCTGTATTTTTTTAATTTGATAGTAGAATATGCTAATACAGGTTTTAGTTCTCAAGACATACAGGCTTCAAATACCCAGTGTCCCTCTGGCACCCCAAATTTCTGTTTTAACCTGTGAAGAATTTACATGCAATAGTACTTCTTAATTTGAAGATAGCAAGCAGTTTTAAGGAGGTTAATTATCTTACTGATGTAAATGATGAATAGGCAACTAACGTGCTGTGACTGCTACTCATTATATCAAACTCAATCATTTAACTGTTGCCTTCTTTTCCTCCTCATTTGTTTCATCTCTATCTGCTCACTCTCATATACTTGCACTGCATTGTATGAGGTGCCTAAGTTTACTGGGGCAAAATGTTGTCTTCTATGGAAATAGGGTCTAGGTCTATATAATACTGCAATACAAATGCAATATTAATGCTTATATTGATACTAATTTGGCTTTTTGCACTCCATGTGACTCTTGAAAAGCATAATTCCTCTTTTGAAGCTAGTTGAGCTGTATGCAGGTGAAAGTTAAAATTCTCACCAGAACACTTTAAGAGAAGGATGCTAGTCAGCAAAGCTTGTTTCATTAATGATCCAAGTGGTAACATCAGAGGCTGGTATTTTTTAGGGTGGAATGAATGACATTTTCAGAGGATGATTCATCCTGACCTAGTGTAGTAGAGCTTAGTCACCTACTGGAGTTATCTCAGTGAACTACATACTAACCATATGAAAAGTTTAGATTTGGTGCCTGTTATTTGAATCATAGTGCAAAGTATTCTGAGCAAGCCCCCATTTATGATTTCGTGCTGTGCTCCAACTGCTAAAGAAGTATTTTTCTCTTGCACTATGATGACCCTACAAGCATAAATTTTAGCAGTAAATTCCCCAGGCTTTAGGACTTGAATCACTGCATCACTTTAAACAATTAAACAGTTAGAAGGTCCTTTTAGTTATCTCTTAACAATATCTATTATTAAATACAGAGGAAGACACCACTGTATATTGGAAGAGTAAAGCTTGCATCAAATAACTATTATTACGCGATGTTCTTCTAAAGGTTGTATGCAGGTTAATCTCTCTCCTGCTGTTTGCCAAAGTAGGAAGCTTTTCCTAATTTTCTTCCTGGATAAATCCAGGAGGTCTCTAAAGATTTCAGCTGATACCCTCTCTTCCCTGCTGCTGTGCCATCAACGCAGATGCAATATGCCCTTCAGAAAGGGCTGGTTTAGTGTAGTAATGTGGAGATGTAGAAAGGAAACAGACACAGGGTTTCCAGCTGCTGTCACTGATAAAGCATGAAAGAGGTAAACAGAAAAGTAAAAACAGTGGGATGATTTGATGTCAATTCTTATTTTCTTCCCATCGAGAAGGCTTTGTTGGGTTGTCTTTGTTTCTTTACTGCCTTTTGCTATTGCAATGTTTTATAACTAGAAAATAATATAAGGAGTAGTGATGCAAGCGCATGATAGGTCAGTGAATTTGGTTTGGAATTGGAAATATCTCCCTGTAATGAAGGTCATGATTTCCAAGTATTGCAAAACAATACAGCTAGGGTTTCTTTGTCTGCCCTGGTCTACATTGCAACTTTTGAGATGATATTTTATTTAAAATTTAGGTGGCAAATTCAAAGAACAAGATAGATCCATGAGGATTATCAGGGAACTACTGCTTTGAGATCAGCACCACTATTTCCAAGAAAGTTAGTTTCAAAAACAGTCTGACACCTGAGTTTTGACTGACAATTTTACAATATCCTTCTGAAACAAAAATTGTTGGTTCTGGGTTTTTCTCTGCCATTCTACTGTCATTGCATATCACTGATATAAATCAGCAGGGAATACTGTGATTGCAGAATATATTTAGCTGCCTGCATTAGTCACTGGGGATTGTGTTCTTGTGCTTCGATTTATTTGATTTAATACATGTTTGCATACTCAACTGTGCAGCAAATAAACATCATGTTATAAACATCATCATGATAAAAAGCATAGCTCTGGTTTTACTTGATCAGTTAACTACATATTCATGAAGGCAAGCCACTGGTGTGTAGGCCATGCTTATAAAGTATGTCTGCAACCATGGGAATTTGTTTATGATTATTAAAATAAAGCAATATTTGGTATTGTTTTCTTCTTGCTTTTGTACTATTTTAAGTATCTTGTGAAGCCTGGACCTGCCTTACCTATGCATTCCTAAGCATTTTTATTCTTCCTTAGTATACCAAATAGTCTACATAGTGCAACAGACAACTTCTATGTAGAGAACTGTAGCAAGCATCAAATACTTTTATGTTTCTCAACTGGTGCAAGTCAGACAGAAGCTAATCCAGCTTTTAACTTTATCTTCTGTGAGAAAACAAGCATTTCAGACTTGTTCTAAGGAAAAAAAAAATCTTCAAAATAGAAGGGGAAGAAGGAGCTGAGAAAGGATGACAGGCCTTACCTGTATAAAAATAAATACACAGTTCATAACTATTTTCAAAAACAGTCATACATTTACAGAGCTTTCAAAGCAAAAAATCATTTACATTCTTATATACCTTCTGCTTTAAATTTTTTGTCACCTGGTGATCTGTTATGTAGTTGAGACCCTTGCTATTCAGGAAGGTGACCTGACTGCTTTTCTCCCCTAATGATCTTTAAAAACTGGAGGTGTGGAGAAAGGGAATAATTAATTCCCATAAGTCCTCAGGGAAGGAGGCATTGAGCATCAGGTTGCCAATCAGTCAATATACCTATGTAGCACCATTATACTGAATGAAAACAGAGTCTGATGTTTTCATATTTTAGGTGTTTTCATCAGTTACCTGAGTCGTCTCAGATCAGTCCGACCTGACTCTGAGTTGACTACCAACAAAACTGACTTCAAACCTCCTGTTTGACTTAAATCCTGTCTTTTCTGGTTTGTAACTCTATTAAATGTCCAGTCCACCTGTAGTATTTGAAGCATGGGCACTAGATTAAGCCAAATAACAACAAGTGAATATTGTATCTAATAGATTTATTCTGGCCTATTGTGCACTATCTAAAGAGATGATTGAAAGCTACATATCACAGCTTAAATAGTGTCACTGTTACAGAATAAGAGAAAAGCATAAAGACAAATTCGCTTCACTGGAATGTCACATAATAATGCCTTTAACAGTCTTATGCTTCATTTAATGGCAGTCGATATATACTTGGCATCATTTATGTATCAGCAGAAAACACCGAGTGCTCAGGATACAGATGTATTCCTGTACCACCAGAAATGTTACTAATTTGGTTTAGGCTTAGCAAGAGAAGGCCAAAGGTATTTCTTACTGTTCTTTATCTACCTCATGGTGGGGTGTAGAGAATGGAGATTCTGATTCTTCTCTCTAGGTTCCCAGCAATGGAAGAGAGGCAGCAGGCCCAGGATGGAACACAGTAAATTCTATCTTAAGAAAAAAATGTTTTACATGTCAGTGGTTGGACACTGGTACAGGTTCTCTAGAGTGGCTGTGGAATCTTCATCCTTCAGGATACTTTACAGTTGACTGGAGTGAACAACCTGATCTAATGGGACCTGTGTTGAGCAGATGGTTGGACTATGTGGCCTATGGGTATTCTTTCCAAAATATATGATCCCAAATCCTTCAGAGATCTTCACAGTAGCTTCAAAAGTTTTGTAAAAATAGGGCTATTTATGTCCTCTAATTCCTTTATGCAATGCTCAATTGGTATATCTGTAAACATAAGCTGGCTTGTAATAGCAAAATGCAGGAATAATAGCTGGGTAGTGGAAAAAGGTTAATTTCCCCCAATGTAAATTTTTGAGAGAAATATGTGAGCACTGTGTCTCTGGGGCATCCATTTAAACAGAACTGAAGAGCTGAGTCTCGTGCTCATTGCAGTCCTGCTGTTGACTTTGCATCTTTGGATCAGGCCTTATATCCTAACGATGGGGGTATATGTATGCAATCTCCAGGATGAAATTAAGATTTTTGTACGTAAGAAAATGGATATTGGACCGTGCTAAAGAAATGGGGGAAATAAACTCTGTGCTAAGCAGAATTCACCACAAGATGTCTCATGTCTCACTACATATTTTTTTTCACGGAGGTAGGGAGCTATCCAGCGAAGTCTGGTGAGTGTAATGTGAATGACATGATTTAGATTCTTCTGGGGAGTATGTTAAGAACACATAAAAATAGACTGAATGTGGAATTGAGGCATGAAGAGTGTGTTCTGCAAGGGCTGAGTAAAAATAAATGCACAGAGACTAACATAACTGAATATGAACAAAATTCTTCAGAAAGGGGAGGAAAATGAACAGTTAAAGACAAACTAGAAGAATGATTACACATTATGAAACAAGGCAGTCAAATCTCATTTGTTATTTCTAACAGCCTTTACTAAGTAAGCCAAGGGGACTCTTTAAGGCTAAGGTGTCCCTTTGAAGACTGTTCCTGGCCATGTAGCATTTGGGGGAGGAAGGGAGTACCTTTAAATAACTTTTTATCTGTTGGCTTTGGGAATCCAGACTGGAGCCTGCACACAGGTGAATCTGTACAAACAGTGGGCATAGTTGTGGATTCTTAAGTGTATGTACTACATATGTATTTTTAACAGAACTGTTGTGTTCCTGTACGTGCAATAGAATTCTATAATTCTAGGTACATATGATTTCTCCCAGCACTGGAGCCAACTTTCTCTTACTCTGGGATGTTACTTGGGCGAGGACGGCTCCTTGCCCAGCTACCCATGTTCTTTGTAGCTGTTGATTGAAAGCTTTGAACGTTGATTGCTTTAGTAACTCTCCATAGACAAAAGAGTTCGTATTTCCACTCGGCGGCCTTTACCACCCCGGCGAATAGCGGCGATCCATCCGCTGGCCGGGCACGTCCGAGCTGTGGTTGCTCGCGGTGCCGGGGGCTCCCGGCGCCTCCCGGCGGCTCCGTGAGGGGCTGGGCCGACAGCCTCGGGAGCGCCCCTGCCTGCGGCCGCCCCCCATACAGGTGTGTGTGTCGGTGTAGAGAGACGGACCCGCGGTACCCCCCGCCCCGCAGGAGGCGGGAGGAAGGCGGGGAGGGTTCGCTTACTAATCACGGTCACGGGGCCGTGCCGTGGGAGCCGTCCCGAAGACGGGGAATCTTCAGATCGGCCTTTGTCGCCGGTGCGGAACCTTCCCCCCCACCGACCCCTCCCGCGTCCCCGCCCGGGCCCGGGTCCCACGCGGCGGCTGCTTCTCGGGCGGGGCGGGGCGAGGCCGCCCCCTCTCGCCGCCGCGCTCCGCCCGCCCGCGGCACGAGCCGTCGCCCGCGCTGGAGCCGGTGCTGGAGCGGCGGGCCGGGCTCCGCCTGTCCTGGCCTGGCCTGGCCTGGCCTGCCCTGCCCTGCCCTGCCCTGACCGCGCTCCCCGCCCTGCCGGTCTGACCGCGCCGCTGGCCGCCGCCGAGCCGCCTCCGCCCGCGGTGGATGCCGCCGGGGAGCGGGCGGAGCGCGCCGCCGGGGAGGGGGGCTGCCGCGGCCGCCGGAGCCCACGTACATGCGAGTGCCCTCTCCGCTCATCAGCATGCTTTACTTCCAGATGGTGATCATGGCAGGGACCGTGATGCTGGCTTATTATTTCGAGTACACGGACACCTTCACGGTCAACGTGCAAGGCTTCTTCTGCTACGAGGGCGCGTACCGAAAGCCCTACCCGGGCCCGGAGGACCGCAGCGCCGTGCCCCCGGTGCTTCTCTACTCGCTGACCGCAGGCGTGCCCGTGCTGGTGGTAAGCAGGGACCGCCCGCGCCCCCACGCTGGCAACTTGTTGGGCTGGACCAGACCGCGCCGGGCCGGTTCGGGCCTCGCGTCGCCGCGGGCCCCGGCCGGAGCGACGCCGCCGGCGGGGTGGCTCTAGGGTGGGCCCGGCGGGCGGAGACCCTCCGTGCTGCGGGGCTGCAGCCCGGCCCGAGGCCTCGGCGATCAGCGCTGCCGGGCCCGGCCCCTGCCCCTTGCCCAGCCGCTGCCCACCCATGAGCCGCTGAAGTTTATTTTTAGCTCTGATTTATGTAACTGCCAGTGCCTCTATTGTCAGACACGTTCGATTCCTTTTGGTAAAAATAATGTCTTATTTTTCGAAACGTCTGTCTGTTAGATGGGCTACCTGAGGGAAACCTGCGTGTTAGCAACTGCTTACTAATATTGCAGCTGGCACTAATTAGAATACTCCTCTGTCAGGTTTTTGTTGTGGGTTTGTTTTTTTTTTTGTTGTGGGTGGTGTTTTTTTTTTTTTTTTTTTTTTTGTTT
>JANHGN010012023.1:13582-24952 GCA_024605025.1 Megaceryle maxima
GGGGGGGCGCGGGGGGCATGGGCGGGGGAGTTGGGAATGGGGCGGCTGTTCGGCCGGAGTTTACGAGCCGGGGGGGAAGTCGGGGGGGAGGGGGGGAGGCGGGAGCGGGCGGCGGCGGCGGCTGCTGCTGCTGCTCCTCTTCCGGGGCTGCCCGGCCTTGGGGACACCAATGACCGCGACCCCCCCTACCCCGCCGGCTCCTCCGCCTTCGGTCCAGCCCCTGCCCCACTCACCTGGCTTGGGGGGGAGCCCTGCACCCTGCCGGGGGGGGGTCGGGGTGCTGCCAGGGGTTTTTGGGGTGCCGCTACCCGGTACTTTGGTGGGGCTCCAGAGAGCCCAGTGGGCTCAAGCAGCTTCCCCATTTCCTCCTGGCTTGTGGCACTGGGATGGAGCAAACAGCACCAGTACAGGCCCCCTCCCTCTCCCAATACACCTGGAAGCATCACCCTGTAGCACCAGGTCCTGGAGGTGCCCCCACCGCATTTCACCTTCACTCAGGTGTCTCCTGGAAGTCCAGGGGTTGCCAAGATCTGGAGTTTGGGGGGGGTGTGGGGTGTGTGTGTATTTTCTAAGGCTGCTTCCCCTCCAGATTTCCAAGTCATGAGCCATTGCGTACTCGGAGCGCTCGCTGCATTTGAACAAACCCTGTCGGGCTTCTACAGCTGCAGGATTTGCTGGGCTCTTCTTCCTCTTTGGAGGACACCCAAGAGAGCGGCCACTGCGCGCTGCAAAGCTTCCGGGTGCTGTTCCAGCCTTGAGAGTGGGCTGGTGTTTCCCAGTCAGACCACGGGCACAGGTAGAGCTGATTCATCTCTGCCTCCGAACCAGAGCCAGCAGCGTCCACAAGGGTCTTGACGCGGCTCCAACGGGTATGACCAAGGGGTGGTCATGTTCCCGGCAGGGTCGTGGTTGTTTGAATTCTCCAGGCTGCTCCAGTCAGCCCTGCAGAGCCCAGTGCTTTATGACCTGAGCGTGGACCAAGCCTGCACAAAGCCCTTACTGGTCTGGGGACTGAGGACTCCCAGGACAATCTGGATTTGGCTGCTCTTGAGGGACCTGGTGGCATCTGGGACAATGACACCAGCCAGCTCACAAGCACTGACCTTGACAATCCAAAATCCGGTGACGTGAGTCAAACTCGGGGGTGTGGGCTGAGCTGGTTCAGCCGGTGTCACAGCCCCGACTCAAAAGCTGTTCCATCACCCGGGCACATTACACCCCCAGGCTGAAAAAACTCAAAATATTGGGCAGCTTTTCCCTTTTCCATCCTCAAAACCCCACCTGACTTTGCGGCCACCGGCAGCATTGACTAAACCAGCAAGAACCACTCTGAGAAAGCCCCTGCGTGATGCTCTCAGGGTTTATCAAGTGTCCCCTAAACCCAAAACCCCCGAGGAAAATGAGTCCCCGCCACAGCGGAGGGAGGCAGGCGGCAATCACCGCCCCGCAGCCGCGAGCACCGGGTTCACCAGCCCCGGTGTGCGTGGGGAAAACAGTTTACTGACTGTTTTCCAATTGCTTTAATGAGCTTAACGAGGAAAAATGATGTCTGGAAAGAAATGAGCGTTTATTAGAGACAATTTTGTGGCGTAGATCTTTTGAGGGGAGGGTGGGGAGGAGGTTGGGGATGGGGTCGGGCTGGTTTTGCACGGGAGAGGCTGCTCGTCCCCGGCTCGCTGTGATTTCCACCGTCAGGGCTGTTTGAATATTGAAACCACGTCCCCAACCTTCACGCAGCGGGTGCCCCGCTGACCTCACCCTGCCTGGACCAGTGCGAGGTTTCTCCAGCCCAGCTCCTCTCCCAACCCCACCTTCTCCCGCAGCCACGGCCGCCTTTGCGCCCCGAGCTACGGGGGAGGCTCGTGGCTGCCAAGGGGTTTCATTTCCACCCTCTCCCGTGACCTGTGGTGGTCAGAGTTGGTGTCCAGCAGCTCTCCCGCTGCTTTTCCCTCCTCCACCCACCTCGCATCAGGGATTCGGGGCTCTGCTCAGCACCGCGACCCCAGGGCTTGCGCGTGTCAGTGAGGGGCTGTGAGCGTGGGCTGCAAAATCCCTCCCACGCCTGAATACCCAGGGTGGCAACGGCGACCCAGAGCTGCGACCGTGAGCAGGTGGCTACCGTGAGCCGGTGGCGACCACAAGCCACTAATGACCACGAGCCAGCGATGACCACAAGCTGTCAATGACCGTGATCCGGCTGCAACCAGGAGCTGGTGGCAACCGGGAGCCGGTGGTGACCACGAGCCACTGATGACCACAAGCCATCGATGACCACGAGCCGGTGGTGACCACGGTGGATGGGTCTCAGCGGGGGGATCCATGGGGCTGGGGGAGGATGATGATGGAGGAATTGAAGCCCTTCCTCGGCCACGGGTGCAGCCGTAGTCGCGTCACCTCCCCAGGTAACCCCAACGGACACACGGACAACTGGGCTGGGAACCACTTTGCCCGAGGGGCTCAGCCCAGTCCCCCCCCTCCAGCCCCCCCTCTGGGTGCGGGGGTGACTCAGGCACTTGCCCCATCCCCTGGCGAGCGAAGGTTTCCTGGGAAGTGGTTGCAAAATCCTGTTGGGTGGGGTGTGGCTCGGCCCCCATCCCCCCCATCCCCACTCGGCCCCCTGCCCCCGTTCAGAGGAGCAGGAACCACTTAAGGACCCCTACCTTCTGGAAGGTGACATTCCTTCCCAGCTCTGCAATCTTCACCAGCCCTTTGGAGAAGTCGGTCTCTGGAAAAGGGCAGAATGGGATCAGACACCCAAGTCCCGGGCACAGAGGTGGGGTCTGTCCAAGCCCAAGGTCAATCTGGTTAATTAGGATGGTTCAGGGAAGAAGGAATTCTGACGCCGCGTCTTTGTCTTCAGAGAAAACCCACTAAGAGGGTTGGTCTTTGGCCAATGTCTCACTTTTGCTTGAAACTACCTGTTCTTGGCTATAATTTGTTGAAAAATAGCTACAGAAAAGTGTCCCGAGGGGTCCCACCACAGACTCACCGTAGCTCAGGCGCTTTTCAATCCAACTGAGAAGCTCCTTGACGTATTTGCACCACATCTTGGCGTATTCGAGGGCGGCGTCGATGCCGCCTTCGCATCTTATCAGCATCTCATCTGCCTCCTGAACTGCAACGCAATAAACGGGAACTCAGACAGAGCTCCTGCGCAGCCGCGCAGGTCTCTGGTTGTGCTGAGTGCCTGGGTCTGGCACTTGAGCTTAGCTGAAGTTGGAAATGCCTCCTGTGTACGCTGTGACCAAATGGATGAGCTGCTCGGGCAGGTGGTGGGGCTGAAAGAAGAGGTAGGAAGATTGAGAATAATCAGAGACTGGGGAGCTGAAATAGACTGGGGGAGTCACAGCCTTGGGCCAAGGCAGCAGGAAGAAGGCTGAGAAGAAGTGGAGGACCCCATCTCCTCCTGTCACCAGCCAGGAAGAGCAGATGAGGAAGACCGGGGAGGGGAGGCTTGGACACAGGTCCCAGCTCAGAGGGGAAGGAGAATCCTCCCCCCTCCTCCAGCATTGCCCTCACTCGATGGGTACGGACCCCTTGAATTTGAGGTGCCTTCCAATGAGGATATCACGGAACTGTCGGTCTCTGTGCGGCACAACAAACGGAGCAGGTCTGGTCTCTTAAGTGCTCTGCCTGCAGTGCCCCTGCTGAACAAACGGGGACCCCTGCAAGGAGGAGAAGATCCCCTCCTCCTTTGCCACCAGGAAAAAAGAGAGGACCCAAGAGAGGAGAAATTGAGACAGGTCCTTGCTCAGCGACACAGGCAAATCCTACCCCAGCCTCCCACCGCTTCCCAGTTACGCTTGCATAGCTGGGGTGGGGCTGTAGAAGCTGAGCAACAAACAGGTTACAGTAGGGATGCAGCTCCATCAGGGGAGCTGGTGGAAGAGGGAAGTTGGTGGAAGCAGGTTTCTGCTCGGGGTTGCAGGCGTACCCCTCCCCTTCCTACACCCCCGCCTCAAATACGCTTGCAGAAGAGGTAGGAGGCTCTGGAGGTAGAAGGGAATGAAGATGGTGATGGGGATTCATCCCATGAGTCACCCAGGGCCTGTCACTCACCCCCACACCTTAGGACTTCCCCAAGAAGGAAGAAGAGGAGGGTGATTGCAGCGGGTGACTCTGCTGAGGGGAAACAGAGGGGCCCATTTGCAGGCCAGACCCATCCCCCAGGGAGATCTGCTGCCTCCCTGGAGCTCGTGTGAGAGATGCAAAAAGGAAGCTCCCTGCTCTGGTGCAGTCCTCTAATTATTGCCCCTTGCTGGTGATCCAGGTTGGTGATGATGAGGTTGCAGAGAGAAGTCCAAGGGGCAATTAAGAGAGAACTCCAAGGGGAAATTAAGAGAGAACTCCAAGGGGCAATTAAGAGAGAACTCCAAGGGGCAATTAAGAAACATTTCAAGGCATTTGGGCAACTAATTAGAGGCTCGGGTGATCTCAGCAATCCCTTGAGTAGTAAGGAAAATACAGAAAGAGGGTGGAAAACGCACCTGGTTATCACATGGCTGAGACTGGTGCTGCAGTTGGAACTTTGGGTTCTTTGATCGCAGGGAAGTTTGTGTGGCTCCGGGTCTGCTGGCAGCAGAGGGAGCGCACCCATCTCAGAGGATCCTTGCACTGGAGCTGGCAGGGCTCGTTGGAAGGGCTTTAAACCCGGCTCAGAGGAGGAGAGGGATAAAACCAGACTCACTAGAGATGAGCCTGGGGATGGCCTTCAGTCTGCTGTCCCACTTGAGGTGGAGAGTGGTGGTGAGTGTGACTACGGACACACTGGGCTCTCTGGTAGGTTGGTGGCCATGGAGGTGGCTAAAAAATGGTTGGATGAAAAGATTGAAAGCTAAAAACTTTACTCCCTCTCTGAAATGCTTATGTGCCAATGCACGGAGCGTGGGGAATGAGCAGGAGGAGTTAGAGATACACGTTAGGGTGTGTGACTATGACATAACTGCAGCTGCTGAGACGTGGTGGGGCAGCTCCCGTGACTGGAATGTTGTTCTGGGTGGTTATGTTCTGCTCAGAAGAGATGGACCAGCAAGGAGAGGCGGTGGTGTTGCTCTCTATGCGTGAGAGCAACTGAAGTCTATTGGGTTCTCTCCAGGAAGGGAGGTAGAAGAGGTTGTGGGTAAGAATTAGGGGACGTAGAAAGGGGAGTGAAACTGTTCTGGTGTCTACTACAGACCACCAAACCAAGAAGAAGGTGCTGATGAGGTCTCCTACAGTCAACTGGAAGTGGCCTCTAGAAGACTCTCCCTGGTAGTCATGGGTGACTTCAACCACCCCGATATTTGTTGGAAAGCCCGCGCAGCCAGGCGTGCCCGGTCCAAAAGGCTCCTGCAGTGTAGAGATGGCAGCTTCCTGATGCAGGTGGTGGAGGAACCAACAAGGAGAGGCTGTGCACTGCTGGACCTCGTATTAACCAATAAGGAAGGATGGGTTGGGGACAGCCCGGGCCAGGGTGATCACGATACCCTTGGGTAGAGTTGAGCATTCTACACGGGGGGAAGGAGAGCAGGAAGTAGAGTACAACCCTGGACTTCTTCAGGGCCAACTCTTCCAAGAGCTGCTTGCAGGAATCCCATGGGCTAGGACTCTGGAGGGGAAAGGAGCCCAAGAAAGTTGGGTAACTTTTAAACACCACTTCCTCCAGGCCCAGGAGAGATGTGTTCCATTGAGGAAAAACTCAGGAAGGAACGTTAGGAGACCTGCATGGATGAGCAGGGAGCTTCTGAAGGAGATCTCAAGGACGAGAGAAGAACATAGCTCATGGAAAAAAGGACTTGGGAGAGTTATTGAGAGGTAGTCAGGGCATGTGGGAAGGAAACGAGGAAGGCCAAAGCCCTCTTAGAACTTAAATTGGCAAATGAAGTGAAGAGAATAAGAAGAGCTTCTCCAAATCCATCAGTGGTAAGAGGAAGAACAGGGGAAGCGTGGGGCCACTGCTGAGTGAGGCAGCAGCCCTGATAGCTGAGGGTGCAGAGAAGGTGGAGCTGCTGGACACCTCCTCTGCTTCAGCCTTTACTTCTGAGAGCAGCCCCGGTGAACTCCAGTCCCTGGATGAAGGGGAGAGAGCCTGGGGGAGGGATGAGTCTCCACTGGTCAACGAAGGCTGGGTGAAGGACCAGTTCCATCAGCTGAATGCCCATAAGTCCATGGGCCCTGATGAGATGCACCCAAGAGTGCTGAGGGAACTGGCTGGTGTTGTCACCCCACCACTCTCCACCATGGAGAACGGGAGAGGTGCGGGAGGACTGGGGGAAAGCCAAGGTCACTCCAGTCTTCCAAAAGGGCAGGAAGAAGATTCCAGAAAACTATAGGCCAGTCAGCCTCACCTCCATCCCTGGAAACACAACGGAGAGGCTCATGCTGGAGGTCATCTCCAGGCACATGGAAGAGAAGAAGGTTCTCAGGAGTAGTCAGCGTGGATTTACCAAGGGGAAGTCACGAGAATTGGTGGCACAAATCGTCCTGACAGGAGGTTGGAGCCAGGTGGGGTTGGGCTCTTCTCCCAAGGAACAAGAGGAACCAGCCTCAGGTTGCATCAGGGCAGGTTGAGGTTGGACCCGAGGAGAAATGGCTTCTCCAGAAGGGTTGCCCAGGCCTGGCCCAGGCTGCCCAGGGTAGCAGAACCCCATCCCTGGAGGGGTCCCAAGCCCCTGGAGATGCTGCTGAGGGACAGGGTTTAGTGGTGTCCTGGCAGTGCTGGGGTCACAATTGGACTCAAGGACCTCCAAGGTCTCTCCCAACCCAACCATTCCATGATTCTCCATTACCTGTCATGTCTCCCTGCACTTGCACCTCTGAGCTGGTCTTGCTTTTGCAGAAACTTTCACTTGACTGTGAAAGGAAAAAAAAGACTGAGGAAAATGAAGGGAAAAAACCAAAAATCATTCCAAAATTTGGAGGTTTTTTTTTCTAAACCATGAACTGGAGCCTCCTGGTTGTGCCCAGAGCAGCAACCCCAAGCTCATGGGACAACGTGACCACACAAGACCAGTCGTTGTCAAAACCAGTTGTTTTTTGGAGGATCACCCCAAAAGCACTTTGAAATGTGTCGAATTTAATTAGGTAGAATTTAATTCCATAGAATGGAATTATGTAGAATTTATTCCCAGAGAATCATTCCCATTGGCCATGAATTTTGATGATTCCTCAGATAAAATGAACCTCCTTCTTCTCCTACCTCTCTTTCTGTGGCCAGCTCTTGGTCATCATCATCCCCCATGAACATATCAACTGCCCTGTGTGATGAAAAAGCCACCAGTGAAATCTACTGAGGTTCCAAAGACCCCCAAATTAACATTTTTTTGTCCCCGTTTTTCTACGTACGCGTTGCCGAGGGAGATTTCGATGGCGTCCAGGCTCCGGAATATCTCGCTGTACCTCTTCCTGTTTTCAGGTGTCTTCTCCTGATTGTTGAGATCTGGAGTTGGAGAGGAAATGGTTTCACTGTTGTGCTGGACCCAACGCTCCCTGAGGTCAGCAGTGCTGGGGAATGCGGCTGAGCCCCAGGTCCCCAGGGAAAGGGACCGAGAGCGGTGGCCGGTGAAGCAGAGCGAGGTGGGATTCAACACAAAACGTTGGGAGTGGTGAATTCATTGAGGTTCCTCAGGCAGAATGCCCGGAGAACGAATCAGGGGAGACATCAAAGTTGATTTTAGGGTTTCCCATCAAGCCCAGGATCGTAGAATCACTGAATAATTCTGGGTGGACCAGACCTGCTTTGAGATGGTGGAGTCCAACCATCAGTATCAATGCTGCCCATGCTCTGGAAGAGTTTTCAGAATGTTTTACTCCCAAGTGGGAGGAGAGGCTGCAAAGTGCTTGGTTTTAACCTCTGAGGTCTGAGGGAACTGCAGGGAACCGCTTGGATGAACCTGCCCCTGCTCAGGGGACCCAGGGAAGGGATTTCAAAGCACCAACGGTACCAACAGAGAACTTCAAACCCAACACCTTCATCTGGATCAACCAACCTCAGCGGGTGGCCCAAGACAAGAGGTTACCAAACATCTCCCCCCAGTTCTTCTCAGAAGGATGCAAATTGTTCTCAAGCCAAGACGTGGCAAACCTGAGATGTGTGGGTTTAATTAGAACCTTAACGACGCCGGTGGCTTTGAGCAATCGCAGAGCTCGACTGGCTCTTGTTTACCACCAGCAGAGGATTGTACAACAGGAAGAGGTGACTCAACTCCGAGCAGCGCTGCCGAGGGGCAAAGTGAAACCTTCTGCTTTTTTGAGGTGCTGCAGGATAAGTGAGAACCTCAGGCTCTCATGAAGCTGCTGCTTCATCTCGTGAAGATGCCATGGGGGAAAAATAAAAGGTGGGAAAAAATGGACATCAAAAGTTCTCCTGGTCTTGCTACGGCTGATGTCATCAGCCCCCTTCTCACAAGTTCAAACGGGTGACTCCCCGTCCCCTTTGCCGGTTTGTGCCATTTCCTGGAGACCTTTTGAGTGGGATTTTATTTTTTTTTTGGCACGTGCAAATCTGGGCCAAGCGATTCTTGGGCCGTGCACGTAGCTCAGCAAGGAAAGGAGCTGCCTCGAGCGTCTCGCTCTTCGTTCTCACCGCTGTCGTCAGTCAGGCGTCTGTTGGATGCCTTGAAGATGTCCCTGCCTGATGAACTGTGAGCTCCTGATTGGCTACGTGCTAAATGTGTAAATATGTGGGTAGGTGAAGGCCCTATGGGCTTGGACACCTTGTAGAGGGTACCAAGACCATGGAATGGTTTGGGGTGGAAGAGACTTTGGAGCTCATCGAGTTTAAGCAGGACCCCAGTGACACTAAACCGTGTCCCTCAGCACATCTCCAGGGGGTTGGGACCTCTCCAGGGGTGGAGACTCCACCACTGCCCCGGGCAACCTGGCCTGGGACTGGACAACCCTTCTGGAGAAGCCATTTCTCCTCGGGTCCAACCTCAACCTCCCCTGGTGCCACCTGAGGCCGGTTCCTCTGGTCCTGTCCCGCGTTCCTTGGGAGCAGAGCCCGACCCCCCCTGGCTCCAACCTCCTGTCAGGAGCTGTGGGGAGCGAGCAGGTTACGGGGCGAGCGAGCTCGCGCGGCGCGGGTATTTTTAGCAGGAGAAGCTCTGGTTCTGCCGTTCAGCAGAAGCGTCACTTCCCTTTTGGCCCCAGTTACTGTGAAATGAGGTAAGCGGCCGAAGTCACCACTCGGTGTGGCCCCGTTGCCAAACCTCGGTGCCACGAGCCTGTTCCTGGCAGCACCTTCCTCTTCTCTGAGCTCCAACTTTGAGCTTTGCAACCACAACCTCTGGAGTTTTCCACCGGGGAAAATCTCCTGTTAATGAGGAAAAGGACTTGAGGTCCTTTACGTCCCACCCTGGCTCGTGGAGCCATGATGTGGTTTGGACCAATTCAGGCCAAAAATGCCCCAAAAAGCCTCAAAGTGACCTGTGTGAAATCATGGAATCATGGAAGGGATTGGGTTGGGAGAGACCTTGGAGCTCCTCAAGTCCAAGCGTAACCCCAGTGCTGCCAGGGCACCTCTGAACCGTGTCCCTCAGCACCACAGCTCCAGGGGTTGGGGGAACCCCACCCCCAGGGATGGGGACTCCACCACTGCCCTGGGCAGCCTGGGTGGGGATTGGACAACCCTTCTGGAGAAGACAATTCTCCTCCCCCTCCTTAACCAAGACACCCCAGAGTGGGACTCTGGTTACATCCGGCAGCGAAGGACGAAGCTCCAGGTGGCTCGGAGCAGCAGCTCGGTGATTGGAGCAGTAACAACAAAATTAACACCAGTTCCTTGATGATGGTTTTGCAAAACCAAGACCACTTCCCATCCCACCCTCCACCCCTCTTTCTGCTTTCTCCTCTTCCCACTTCAGCAGAACAGAGACCTCGGCCAAAAAAAAAAACCCAATCAACGAAATCAGAGGGGTTTTGAGGAGGTCGGAACCACCACCCAACGATGGATGGGAAGTGACAGGTTCTAAACGACCTCAGCTTAGTCCCTCGAAGCTACTGAGATGTCCTTCAACCGTCCCCACGTGTGACCATGAGCTGCAGAAATCCTGCTCGTGGCTTTTTTGGACTCTTGTGGCCACCACGACCCGACCCGGCTGCTGAAAGGCTGCGGAAATCGAGTGTGTTCTACCAACCATGCCTCTGAAAGTGAGAGTGGGGAAAGGACTAACGTCACTTGCTCCGTTTCCTTGACTCCAGAGCCAGCGAGTTGAGGTGGTTGGGGTTTGTTTTTTTTTTTTTTCCACCTCTCCAAAATATCAGGGACTGGTCCCTGTTGAAGATGAGGCTTTGGCCGGGGAGGATTTGTGCTCTCGGGCGGTTTGGAGGCCTCTCCTCAGCAAGTGCTGCTCTGATTCAGTTCAGAATTAAGGTTGTCACCCTTGAGACCAAGGACTTAGAGCAAAGTTCTGTCAGAGAGACGCAAGCTGATGATGCACAAGGGCCAGCGTCATCTACTTCCCAGAGAACGTGGCATCTTCTGCCCCCTGACAAAGGCGTTTGCAGCTCCTCCTCCTACTTACGTCCACTCCAGACCCACCAAAGAACTTCATCTGCCCACGAAAGACTCAGAGAACTGGACTCAGGGAACTGGGTCGGCGCAGAAACCCCAGTTAGAGGGGCTGGATCCCAGCACCCATCTTTCCCAGGTGGGTCCTGGCCAGAGCCACGTCACATCACACCCCCAAAAAGAAGCCCCTTGACCTTACAACCCGTTACAGAAGGGGGTTTCCAAGCACCGTCAACGTACCGCTCGGTTCTGGGTCTCCCATGGCCGAATCTTCGGTGCTTTGGTCTGCAAACGTCGGAATCTCAAATCACCCGGCTTGGAATGAAGTCAAAAACTCAACCTGGGTGCTGAAGTTGCTCTCCACGGGTCCATCAGAGGGGCAACGGGACCCAAGGAGCCATCAGAAGCCGGCGGCGGCGAGAGCGGCGGCTGCAGCCGTATCTGCTTCCTGCAGATGGGTTTCCGCGGGAGGAAACTCCGCCGCCTCCTCTGCTCGCTCGCGGGGTTTGCGTAACGGGGTGGAAGGGTGAAGAAGGGACCGTGACAGAGTTCTCCCAGCAGGGCCAGTTTCTCTACCCAGAGAGTGATTTCTGCTTCCTCGAGAACATCCATGGGGGACAAGAAAATACTGAATGGGTGGCTGAGAAACGGGCGGCGGTGAGGGGATGGGATCGTGGAGCGGTGGAATGGTTCTGGTCGGGAGAGACCTTGGAGGTCGTCAAGGTCAACCAGTGACCCAGCGCTGCCAGGGAACCACTCAGCTGTGTCCCTCAGACCACAGCTCCAAGGGGTGGGGACCCCCAAAGGGATGGGGACCAAGCCCTGCCCTGGGCAGCCTGGGCCAGGCCTGGGCAACCCTTCTGGAGAAGCCATTTCTCCTG
>JANHGN010012024.1:0-12044 GCA_024605025.1 Megaceryle maxima
AATTACATTACATACCCATTAAATGAAGTCAAAATAGTTAATTGTGTTTCAACAAACCTGCCAGCTGACTCGAGAAGAGAGATTTTCTACTATGAGGCGATTTTCTGTTCTTACAGGTGGAGCATTTCTGTTCGGAAATAGACAATTGAGCAATTGAAATATAACTCCATGTTAATACTAACAAAGGCTGTACCAGTAACTGCTACCAGCAGGTCACCATTACTACTACAACTTAACTACATAATGCCCCCGGTAATCTAGAGCTCTCCTACTCTGGGGAAGGAGCATGAAGTCAATTGTAATTGAGAAGCTTTGTAATTCTCACTACCCTACTGCCACATCACAGAGTTGACTAAAAAGGCAAATAATTCCTTTCGATATCTCATTCTAGCTCAAGGTCTTGGATCAGATGAGCCCACAGTATTCTTTTTTTTTAAACTATGTCAGTTCAAAGGCATACATACCTCCTGTCACTACGTGGACGGCGGCTACTAAAACGGTCAGAGTACCTCCCTCTGCCTCTACCCCTAGAGCGTGCTCTTGCATGCTCAATTGTAACCCTGAGGGAGGAAAAAAAAAGGGAAATAGGGAAATCTGGTTTTACATTTTCTTCTTATATATTCTTTTGTGGTTATAGGGGAAAAACAAAACAACACAAGGTATTTTAAACAGTACTGATAACATAATGCAAGCTAAAATTGACTCACTTATTTTGGATATTCAGGCTTACATATTTATGAACCAAGGTATCTCACCTTTCACTGCAAAGCTCTTTTCCATCCAACTCATAAACAGCATCATCTGCATCCCTCGGATCCTCAAATTCCTGCAAAACCACCATAAAAACCCCATAAATTATTAAAATGTTCAGTTGCCAAACAGTATACTCAGAACACGTTAATAGCATCATCTTTCAAGTAGCTTCGGGCACACCTGGCGTGGACGAGGGCCCACAGAGCCCTGTAGAAAAGCACACTCACCACAAATCCAAACCCTCTCTTCAGATCAATGTCCCGGATGCGGCCGTATCCCTTAAAGAACCTCTCCACGTCCTTCTCCCTGGCGGCCGGGTTCAGCCTCCCGATGAAGACGCGGCAGCCGCTCATGGCTGTGGGTGCAGAGGTTGCTGCGAAGACACAGCGCCCACCGCCCGTCAGCGCCCGGGTCCCGCCCGGTGACTCAGCACCCCCTCGCCCCGCGCAGCCGCACGCGCTGCCGCAGTCCGCACCTGGCCCGCCGCCCGGGCTCGCCCCCTCCCCGGCCCAATAGGAAGCAGCCAGCTGGGCTCCGCCTTAGGCTGCACCAATAGGAGCCCACTGTGCCGCCCGTAGCCACGCCCACAACGTGCCGTGCCTCGGCGCAGCCCCGCCCTCTCAGCCGGCGCATGCGTGCCTCCCCCCGCCCTGCAGAGGAAGAAAAGCCAACGCCATCGCTCCGCCACAAAATGGCGGCCCGAGCCGCACCCAACGGCAATGCCAAAGGCGCCCACCCTAGCGGAGACCCCTACAGCAAAACAGAGCGACGGGGAGAGCGGCTGCAGCCTAGCCGAGAGCTCCCTGCGACACCCACTCTGCCCTCCCGACCCCCCTCGCCCGCCGCGTTCCGCCTCTCTGCAGCGTCAGGCCCCCAACCTGTCACGAACCTGGGCCGCAAGTGTCGGTGCGGGCCGGGCCGGACGGACGCGCGGGGCAGTCGGTACTCGGCTAGCAGGCAGCTCCCTTCTCCGCTTCTTCTCTCTGCGACTGCCGGCTCCGGACTGCGGCGGCGCTCCACTGCAAAATGGAGGCGGCCCCTCGCGTCACCACCGCCCCGCGCGAGGCGGACGCGGCGCGGCGATTGGCGGAGGCGGCGGCCCCGCCCTCTCCCCGGAGAATCTGGGTCAGGGCTGGGAGGGGGGCGCCTGGCCCTCCGGTCCTGGGGCGCCGCTCCGCGACCAGCCGCGTTCTCAGCCCTCCCGCTAGGCCCTGGGGACCGGCCCTGCCGGCGGGAGGAGAGTAGAGGCGGATGCTCCTCACTGCCTACCCCTCTCTGTACCTGGGCCTTCCGAGACCCTCCTGGGTGGGCGGAGGGAGGATGGCCGCTGGTGTCCCGGCCTGCGTTAGGTAACTGATGGCGTAGCGCTAAAGCTGCCTCAGTGGGAAGAAAACTGGCGTTAATACCTGTCCGGAGCTTGGAGAGCAGTGTGTTATTTTATCTGGAAGCCATTTTGCGAAAGCAATAAAAACGTAAAGAAACCTGGATTTTCACATCATTGTGTAGCATACAGCTGTCATTAAAGGTGGGGGAACGGGTTAAACACAACCATCGGGCTCTTCTATTCATCCAGTACATAAGAGAATCTGTGCCCCGCTTGTGCACCAGGCGGGCACAGAGGAGTGGGCATGTTCTTGCAGGAACAGGGTCTCTGTTGGCCATGATGAACAAAAAATAACAGGAGGAAAAAAACTTCAGGAGCACCTGATTTAGATATATCCTCCATAGGAATCGCATGTGTAATGACAAAGCCAAAAGCTGAGCTTTGTTTCTGTTTTACATCACTGCTGAATTTATCACGGCTTGGCCTCTAGGTGATTGCTGCAGCAAAGGCAACAGATTATCCCAAGGGGTATTTGAAATGCAGTAGGCATCTGGCAGTTGAAGATAGCACCCACTAGTTTTCTAATGCAGAGAGAGGTTGCAGCTTTGCAACTGTTGTGGACAGATTTGTGCACTGATGGATCAGTTGGCTTTACACATTAGCTGGTGTTTATCACTATGACAGCTTGACCTGAGGATGGTATGACCCTTTCAATAGTGTTTCCTTGACGTGGAGTCCCATGCTGCCTTAAGTCCTTCCCCCTACTCATTCCCTTTGTGGATTGTGAAATGGCACCTTTGTTACACCTGCTGTCTGTTATTAATCATCTCTGTGGGGATGAACGTCTCCTTTTCATGCTTAGTCACTGACGCAGATTAAATTTCCCTGGAACAATACTGCACATGATGCCACTAACATCATAGCTTTATATGACCTATCCCTGCACATGCTTCTCACACTGCAACACCAGACAGAATCCTCAGATGGGTGAAAGTTATTTCTGCTATGTGCAGGCAGTGATGAGAAAGGCTTTGCTGTCACTAAAGGTTTAGCAAGGACAACTAGCAGCACTGCCTGCTTGTCTCTTGGACCACGAAGATGTGTACTTCATCCTGCACAGCATCTGGGGCTGTGAGAAAAGCTAGGAGGGTGCACATGTGGGGGAATCTGCAGCAGAGGGAGGGCTCTGAGCAACGAAGGACAGCACTTGTGATTATCCCTGTGGATCGTAACCATTACCTGCTGAGGAAGATACATTCAGCTGTGCCGTCTAACATTTCACCCTGCTGATTTCATAATGAGTTATGGTCCTCTGATAGGTGCCATGGGAACAGGCAGTCCTGTTCATGTCAATGCTTGGACTGTTCTGACTCTGGAGTGAGCTGGATCCCAAAGCTAAATCAGCAAAAGTAGCCCTGGAAAATGCAGCAAGCAGATTTCTGCTGGCTTAACTCACTGAACACTAGCTTGTAGTGGGACAAAAACCAAGGGTTAATGCTGGTCAGAGAGGAGAGGGAAGGGCAGGAGCACCCCATTAATGAATTGCTGTTCAGTTTAGCAGCATGAAACTGCAGGTTATATACAACACTGCCCTTGTTACTGCAAGGCAGTAATCTCATCTCTCTGTCTCATTTTCAGACCACTGGGAGAAGAGAAGTAAAAGTCCAGAGGGGATCCAGGAGAAAACAATCATTCTTTAAGAGGTTGCTGTGTTAACTAAGGGTGTTACTGACATTAAAGTCACGCTCTTTTACTCACATGGGCTTCTCACATGAAGGTCATGAGCAGGCACATTGATTTCCTACCCAGTGTCTCCAAGTCCTATGTTAACAAGAAAGAGCATTTCTCCCTTTGGCTTGAGGCTGTTTGGTTTGAAGACCACCTCAGGTTTGTTGCTGTTCTTGCTGCTGGCTAGCCCAGTTATGTCCAGACCCCTACTTTCCTTGCAACTCTGGGCTGCTGAAAGGCACACAAGCAGGCTGACGTCCCTCTAATTAATTCATCAAGGTAACTAGGTAAATACAGTCACTAATTAGAATGTAAAGAGCATGAGGCAGCAGAAGACTAAATGAAAGCTGAAATAAAAAGTCCCAGCCAACCACCATTACTGTCTGGTACTGTTTGTGCAAAATAGTTGATAGGGGTTAACTCTTTGCTGTCTCTTCCAAATAAAAAGAGATGTCATCAAATGAAACTCAAGTTCAAAACATGCAAAAGGACATGGTTCTTCAGCAACTGGTACTAAATCCTCTGGCAAAACTTGCTAGAGGATGCCCTGAGTACAGAAATGTGATATGGTTTTACCCTACAGACCAGCGTGGAGGAGGGAACAGGGGTTAAAAAAAAAAAAAAAAAAGGAGAGAAGTTAAAAAAGGAGAGGCTCCAATTCAGAGATTCTCCCTGCCATTGCTGAAGACCCTCTGCAAAAAACTGCTGCCCCTCAGATCAGTGGTGAAAGTTTATAGCCAAAGACTCAGCACTTGCCCAGTTCTGCAACAGTTCTGTGAATGGAAAAAGAGATGCAGTGAATGTATTCAGCCTATCCATTTGCTGGTGAATATATTTGTTACTACCTTCATTATGGTTCTCCACATGAATCTCCTCTACGTTCCTTTACTTTCTCCTCCTCTGCACACTTATTTACCTGTGCATTTCTGTCCTTTTTTTCTAAGGCTCTGTGAACTAACATATTTCTGTTACTGCTGGACTAAGTATAGCTCTCTTAAAGGCAGTGGTAATGAGGGCTCAAGAGCTGCTTTGCAAAAGTCTCAAGTAGATGCCAAAAGCTAAATAGAGAATGTAATCTTTGAGCACCAATTGCTTTTCCTCAAAATATTTGGAGAAAGAAAATGGAAATTGACCTAGAAAAAAATAGAGTAACACACATTCAGAAATAACTTTCTCACTGAGTTTTTCTGGTTTTTCTACTCTTCAGGAAAGCTAAGCTTTTCAAATCCCTCAAATCCAAAGATACACATTTCTTATATGTTAGTGTTAGGCTGAAAGTCCTTGCCCACCAACCAGCAATATATTTAGCTGTAGCCTGTAGCACCCTTTTTTCCCTTGGCTGGAGAGGAATGTGCTGCTGCGGGGCTGGTACTGAGCAGTCAGTAGAGTTAGGGTGCCTGGCTGAGGGCAACTCTTCCACAGTCTGAACAGATCCTTGCTGCCTAACCAGCCTTGTTTCAGGTGGCTCCGGCTAGAACCCCTTGAATACAGTTCCTCATGCTCATCTTTTATGTTTATAATAACTAACATCCTCTTAACTACAGCTCAGCAGCAACACTCAACTAGTCCTGGAGGTACCTTATGATAACAAGGGGACCTTAACTCAGTCCAGGTGAGTCTGTTATTGAAGGCTATGCTAATAGCAACGGAGCCAGGACCCGTTCACCTCCTCCTCTCTAGGATGTGGACCAGGCATTCCCCATGTCTCTGCAGTTTGCCACTCAGATGGACAATGGAATAGCGCATCATAACATCAGCTCACATCCCAGTAGAGATTTAATACCAATAAGGCATTACACACCATCACATTTCTTAGATTATCTAGTACATGCAACAAAGTTTATCTTAGCTTTATGTTTTTATGCTGAATTTATGCAACCTGCAGATGGACAGGTGGTACCTCACCCAGCATGAAGCTTACAGGTACAACATGCAAAAGTTTTTGTTTTTTGTTTTTTTTTTTTTTCTCCTTGGATTTGTATTTGAATCATGAGAACACGTTTACACCAGCTCAGTATGTTTAGTTGTAGACACTGAATGTGAACTCCTGAGGAAATCTCACAACTCTGGAGAGCAAGCTGTAAACTGCTACAAAAACACTTCACTGGGTCAAAGCTATTTATAAACCTTCAGAGAGTAACAGGAGAGCTTCTGCAGAATCATGTGTCCTTCCTTGGCTGTCCCTTTCAGACATTTACTGAAAGCTACCTCAGCCCATTTCTGACTGAACTCAGTGTTAGGCATACCCCCAAATGGAACCATTGCACTCCTGGCCATGGTCTGCCACTATACTTCCAAGCAGCTCAAGCCATACCACATCTTTGTTTTGACAAACCGTCTTCATTCTTTACACAAACCTAGGGACTAACATTGGCAACAGTTCTTGTTTCCAGCTGACAGCAGATTGCAAACATTGAGCATGTCATGTCTTCTTCACCTCTTGCTTAATTGAGACCCAGTATTCGTCTTAAAAAGGGTGTGAAGAATGTATGTTACTCATAAGAATGTCATAAGAAAATTCACATAGTCTCAAGCACCCAACACTTTTAATCCTCAAGAAACTCCCTGAAGTAACTAATGAACCATCTCTGAGAAATCTCTAGCACCATACTGAACACCTGACTTTTCGATTGGCTGACTTAACTTCAAAGGTCAGAAAGGCAGTGGAACAAAAGATTAAATCATTAATTTATAAGCGCTTTCATTCAGTAAACTGGTGAGCTGCTTGTGCCAACAGAGCAGGCAATCAAACAGTTTCAAATGGATCCAAGACTCCTTACTGCAATAACTAAGCCAGGGGGCACAGGGGTGGAAATAGAGATGTGTTAAACCTGACTATAATAAAGATTTTAGCCTGTTTTTATTGAGCAACTAGGAAAATGCCAAGGTAATATTAATTTTAAGCTGGAAGCACAACTTTTTCAGAGTTTATATTCAAAATAGCTCCTTGTCAAACTTGGGGACAATTCCTCTGGGGAGTCAGGGATCTCAGCACAGAACCGTTCAACACCTTCATTAATAATTTGTTAAGCAGATTAGAGCATGCAGTGTTAAAACATGCAGAGGAATCAGCCTGGGAAGAGTTTCAAACACTCTGAAGAGAACAGAAATTCAAAATGAGTCACAGAAACCAAGGGCATGGTTCAATAACAAGACGAAGTTGTGCAAGAACAAGGGCAGACTGAGTTTAGGAAGTCTAATCCACCAGTACAAAATCAAAAATACCTCTTTAGGAAGTAGGAACACTACACATGTCTCATCAGTAGGGGTTTTATTTCATATTTTTTGTAGGCAACTGTTACACTAAGCAAACAGTAAAACAATAAACCACATAGTTGCACAGTCCAAGAAAACCGTCACTAAGGTGTAATCACAAGAGACTGTTTAAATTAGTTGTCACATTATAAAAGTAGAAACACAAAGTAGAAAGGACAAAATTTACATATATAGAATATATGATATCTAAATGATATCCTGGTTCCTCCAGCCTTCTGGTAGGTAGATGTAGAGCAAAGAATCCCACAGCATACTTCTGAAAAAAACTGGCTGCCCTAAGCTTGGACAGGCATATGCTCTGCTGGGTAAAACACTGTCTGGGCAGCTGAGCCCAAAGAGTGGTGGTGAATGGAGATAAGTCCAGCTGGCAGCTGATCACAAGTGGTGTTCCCCAGGGCTCAGCATTGGGGCCTCTCCTGTTTAACATCTTTATCAGTGATCTTGATGAGGAGATAGAATGCACCCTCGGTAAGTTTGCAGATGACACCAAGTTGGGTGGGAGTGTTGATCTGCTTGAGGGTAGGGAGGCTCTACAGAAGGACTTGGACAGGCTGGATTGATGGGCTGAGGTCAACTGTAGGAGCTTCAATAAGGCTAAGTGCCAAGCCCTGCACTTGGGCCACAACAAACCTCCCCCCCCAGGCTTGAGGAAATGCAGGTGGAAAGCAGAGGGGACCTGGGGGTGCTTGGTCATCAAGTGGCTGAATGTGCCAGCAGCGGGTTGGAAGTCCCCTGCAGGGAGCAGGGACATACTCAACCAGAGCAGGTTTCCCAGAGCCCTGAGCAACATCACCTGGAATAGTTCCAGGGATGGGGCATCTACCACCTTGCTGGGCAACCTGGGCCAGGGTCTCACAACCCTCAGTGTAAAAAATGTCTTCCTTCTCTCTAGTATAAATCTCCCTATTTTTGTTCAAAGGCATCACCCCTTGTCTTATCACAACAGGCCCTGATAAAAAGTCTGTCCCCATCTTTCTGACAGGTCCCTTTAAGTACTGAAAGGCCACAGTAAGGTCTCTCTAGACCATGGCACTAAGCGCCACATCCAATCTTTCCTTAAACACCTCTAGGGATGGCAACTCCACCACATTCCTGGGCAGTCCATTCCAGTGTCTAATCACCCTTTCTGTGAGGGAGTGCTTCCTAAGATCCAACCTAAACCTCCCCTGGTGCAGCTTCAGGCCATGTCCTCTCATCCTCTCACTAGTTGTCTGGGAGAAGAGCCTGACCCCCACCTGACTACAACTTCCTTTCAGGTAGTTGTAGAGAGTGATGAGGTCCCCCCGAGTCTCCCCTTCTCCAAGCTGAACAACCCCAGCTCCCTCAGCCTCTCCTCCTAAGACTTTCCCTCCAGTCCCTCCCCCAGCCTCATCACTCTCCTCTGGACCCGCTCCAGCACCTCAATATCCTTCTTGAAGTGAGGGGCCCAGAACTGCACACAGTACTCAAGGTGAGGCCTCACCAGTGCCGAGTACAGGGGCAGAATTACATCCCTAGACCTGCTGGCCACACTACTCCTGATACAAGCCAAGATGTCATTGGCTTTCTGTGCCAGCTGGGCACACTGCTGACTTACGTTCAACTGGTAATCAACCAGCACTCCCAGGTCCCTCTCTGCCAGAACTGGACACAATACTCCAGATGTGACCTGACTAGGGTAGAGGGGGAAGAGAACCTCCCTTGACCTGCTGGTCACACTCTTCTTAATGCACCCCAGGATACCATTGGCCTTCTTGGTCACAAGGGCACATTGCTGGCTCCTGGTTAACTTGTCCATCAGGACTCCCAGGCCCTTCTCCACAGAACTGCTTTCCAACAGGTCAGCCTCTAACCTGTACTGATACATGGGGTTATTCCTCCCCAGGTGCAGGACTCTGCATTTGCCCTTATTGAACTTCATCAGGTTTCCCCTCTGTCCAACTTTTTTTTTTTTTTTTTTTTTTTTTTTTTTTTGGCAAAAGGACCCCCACCAGGCAATGGCAGAGCTGCTGCCTGACTTGCCCACTCCAGAGAAGAAGGCAGCTTGATTCCCAGACTTTTCACCAGCAGCGCTTGCACTGCCCTGGGCTTTTCCAGCACCGTTTGCTGGGCCTGCTGGAGTGCCACCTCTCCTTGCAGAGCCAGAGATGACCAGAGCCTTCCTGCTCCAGCTTAGAAAGCATATGCACAGTCAGTTACCCTGGGCTTGTCAGGATGCTGCAAAGGACAAGGCCAGGAGAGATGGTGTCTGGTTCCTGCCAGTGAATCACTGCTCCTTCCGCAGTTCTTGTTCCAAAATGCCTGCTCGCTTGGCACAGGAACTGGTGTCATCTCCCATAAGGAAACGTGGAGGACATATCTGCCTACCAAATTCTGTACTCAGTCAGTGACTCTGATATTTTCTATACCTTTTGGTGAAAATAAATTATTTGTTCCGATACCATTTGGGCTTTGCCTATGAACACAATGGCCAGAAAGCCTACTCTTTAAATCACACTTTAAATTGTTTTAGTAAGATTAAATGCTTCTGGGAATAGACACATTTTCTGTTTGTTCTTCCCCACGGACCATTCAGGAGCACATACTGCACCTATTGCTCTAGAATTAAGCATTTGGCCACCACAATGTCCTGACAATGTGTCTGAAATGATTATGCAGATCTCTCTTCTATATGGCACCATTTCTGCGGCTCTGAAACAGCCACAGCATCCCTCATGCAGCCTCCTGAGCTGCACACTGCATTAAATAAAGCCACATCAGCTTTTCCAGAGTCATAGATAATTTTCTGTGGAAGAGGCCTTTAAGAGCATTGAGCCCAACCATTAACCCAGTACTGCCAAGTCCACCACTAAAACATGATTCCAAGCACTAGATCTACATATCTTTTAAACACCTCCAGGGATGGTGACTCCACCACCTCACTGGGCAGCCTGTTCCAATCCTTGACAACCCTTTCAATGAAGACTTTTTTTCCTAACATCCAATTTAAACCTTCTCTAGTGCAACTTGAGGTCATTTCCTTTTGTCCTATCACTTGTTACTTCAAAGAAGCAACTGACACCCACACCACTAAAATGTCCTTTCAGGCTGTTGCAGAGAGCAATAGGGTCTGCCCAGAGCCTCATTTTCTCCAGGCTAAACAATCCCAGCTCCCTAAGTCACTCCTCACAAGATTTGTTCACTAGACCCTTCACCAGCTTTGTTGACCTTCTTTGGACATGCTCCAACGTCCCCAGTTGCTAATTCCCAGCACATACAATGGCAGAAGAGTTTTATTTTGTTACTATTGTCAAATTCAAAGGTCAGATGGCATGTATGATAAGCAACGGGCACAGGCTGTTATTTCTGGTAGGCAGAAAGATGGAAGACAAAGAGCCTCACAGGCCAGTCCATCACTCAGTACTTACCCTGTCGCCTTATCATCAGCTCCTGCCTTTGCTAGGGCACAGGAAAGTATGTCCCCTTCCCAGCATACAGACAAGTCAAGAGCCTGGGCTTCCACTGCTCTCTGGGGGAAATAAATTCACTTCACTTTAACAAACAACATCACGAGTGGGTTTTTTCTGTTTATCCCGTATTTCCCTTTCAAAATTCTTTGTGTCATGTTGAGTTACAAGCCTTTGAAGTAGGTTAAGGACTCCCTTTTCCTCCCTCAGGTCTGTTCCCTTTGGATAGTAATATCAGCTTTCCTTAGACATCCCTGCTCAGCTGATACACACACATTTAACCCTTTTCATCTTCTCTTGTAAGTCCTTATAGTCTCTGATTATTTCATTGCTCGTGTTACCTTTCTTCTGTTTTCCTGTGTCTTAAACTTCACTGCAATACAGCTGATTAAAATGATAAATACTTGCGCCTGCTCCCCTGGGTGCCTCCCACCTCTCCTACCCACCAGTTGGTGAGAGTCAACCTCCTGGCAGCCCAGGAGGCTTTTTTTTCAGGCAGGGCTGAACCTGTGTTGCAAGGCTGACCTGATCAATCTCTGCTGCTTTGGGCTGCGCTGATGAGAGGGAGGAAAATGGACCCCCGTCCAGTGAAAAAATCTCTCTCCAGGACCTCAGCTGAGCCATCCAACTGAGACGGAAACATGGATGTGAGTCACTGGTTCTGGAAGGCAGCTTCATGGCAGAGAAGAGTGATCCTGGGTAAGTCCTGCAGGGCTCTGCACTTGGTGTGCAACTTACTGTGACAAAATGGTGCACACAGGGAAGCTTGGAGTGCTCCCAACAGCTGCGCTGGGGCTTTGTTTAGTCCTATTTCAGGTTCAGGCTTTTCCAAAGCCAGGGAAAAAAAAAAAAAAAAAAAATGGAGGGAAAAAAAGAAGAAAATTAGAAAAAGGACTTTTTTTCATTTCACTCCTTATTTAAACAATAGGCAAATTTTCAGCTTTTCTATTTTACCTAATTATTTCCACATTCAAGGAAAAAAGGGTTGGCTCTTGTGTTAAAGCAGCAGGCTCTCCAATTACAAAGGTAAAAGTAGCCATGGCTATGCAACAGCCGAGTGCTTCATGGTCCAGGCTTCATGCTGTAGCAGATAGGTAAGTACACAGATGAAAATTCAGGCAAGATCTTCCTTGTGTGACCATGAAGCATCAGCCACGAGACAACATCACTCACGCTTCTAAAAGAGGGGGATAAAGACCCTCGCCAAATGGTTATGCTCCATTTTTGTTATACATGCTTTTAACTTCAACAGCTAAATGACATACTGGCTCACAGCTGCTTTCTTTAAAGTTTCATTGATTTTACTCTGTTGGGAGCTTATAATGAACACCAGACCTCATATCCGTAATATTTTCTATGGAGACAGGCAGAAGGAAAACATTTAAAACAAGGCAAGCTTTCTTTAAGAATCGGAGGGGGGGGAATCCCCCTCAAGCATTAATATCCCCCCACTGCCTCACCAGAATAAAAAGGAGACACATAAAAGTTTTAAATAACTTTCTCTTTTTTTTCTTTTTTCTTTTTTTTTTAATGGAACC
>JANHGN010012024.1:25759-72788 GCA_024605025.1 Megaceryle maxima
AAAAGCCTAATAAAAAAAAAAAAAATTAATTTTATTAAATGAAACCAGGTGGTGGTTCAAATAAAAAAAAAAAAAAAAAAAAAAAAGGTCAGACTTCTGCAGTTCAACACACACCAGAACAACTACTGTTGAAAGCAAGACAGGCTCACACAAACTAAAAAAAAAAAACAAAACAAAACAAAAACAAAACAGTGCAGAGGAAAAATTCTCTAACTTCCACACTGTGGACATTAAAGTTTCACCTTTGTATTTCTACCGTTCATACACTTGAGGTTTAATGCCCATCTTGGGACACAGTGCCATGTCCACCCTTTAGCAGAAATCCCCTTTAACTGTTTTTCCTGCAAGGATTCTGTGGGGCATTACTACAGCTGTAGGGCTTGGACAACATGGAAAGGAGAAGTTCTACCCTGAGCCATCTAGAAGCCAGTTATGCCTCTTGCCCAAGACACAGTATTCTCTGCAGAAGCAACCTTAACTGCATCTTCACATCAGCTCTGGCATTGTAAAGCCACTCCCTTGCAGGCAGGATGGAAGTGAAGAACACAAGATGCACCTGCTGTTTACAGACCTGCTTCTCTGCCCCTCATGGTAAGCTCAAGCACATCCCTTTTAGGTCTTCTCAGGTGCCAAGGCTGTGGCACTGCACACACTGTGGCAGTCAGCTGCCTACCAGCAGTCTAAAAATGAAGAAGCCCAAACATCGTGAAGGGTTTCCATCCCAAGCATAACCTCCCACTGTCACCAGCTTGCTTTGCACAAACACAGCTATTTCACTGCATTAACACTATAATGCTGGAGGCTGGCACTTCTCTGTGAATCCTTTTGCAAAGACAAAGTGAGCAGCAGAAACCCAGCAGTCATTGCAGACTGCCCCAGGCTCCCAGTCTGAGAGTGCCACGTACTTCAGAAGGTGGCAATAAACACTGCTTGCCCATCTCGTGTTGTGAAAGGATGTCACCAGTTGCAAAACACTCCATGGAGACTGGGACACCTCTTTTCAAAAGCTCCTCTGGTGCCTGACATACATAGGAGCATTCCTTGCTATTTTCATCCTAGGTAGTCAACCACAGAACCTACTGTTACAAGGGTCTCATTCAGGGCTCCTTGCCCAAGCCACGTACCATCTGTGTATTCCTCAGAGGAAGTGAGTGATAAAAGGCTCTGTATGTCACTGCTTTCTGAATCTTGGACTTCTTTGTGTACAGGTCTACTGTTAGCCATGCCAGCTACCCAGGAAGAGGTGGCAGCCTGATGTACAAGAACAGTTTCAGAGCGCCGAGAGCCACTGGCTTCACACAGTCCAGAATGTCCAGGGGCTTCATCTTCTCTTTCAAAGCTATTATGAGTCCCTTGGTCCTGCTGCTGCATCTCTCTGGCTCCGTTCTGCCCAGCTCCCTCTGAGAGCACGATCTGCACTCGGGAGTCTGAGGGTGGAATGCAGTTCCCTGTGCTGCCATACACCGCTTCTTCATAGGATGGCAAGGCCACCTGGACACCATCCACCATGATAGAGACCTGATCTCCAGACACACCTTGGTCTCGCCTCAAAGAAACAAAGAGGAAGGAAGAGGGGGGGGGGGGGGGAAAAAAAAAAATCAAGTTCGGCATTTATATTTTTATATGCATGTTACCGAGATCTCCAGTAACCTCCCCCAGCAGAATTCCAATGCTCTCTGTTAACTTATTTAGGGGAGAACAGACAGAAGCATGAATGGTGGTTTAAGAAGGTCAAGCAAGTGTAGCCTTGCAACCCTACTGTGAATTGCCATAAACATGAGCAGGGGCTGTAACTCACAATGCCCAATGGATTTAGCAGCAAGACCTGAAAAGTTTACAGTGCTTCCCAGCTCACCTGACTCCATAGCTAAATCTGACAAGATCATGACTCTGAGCTCCCTGCTGTCACAATCGGCAGATAAAAAAAGATCTCTGACCACCGCTGATTTGAGCTTGTTATGCTGCTATATTCTGCAACACCCAGCACTGCCTGTTCTGCCACCTTTGCTGCTGGCAAGATAACCTCTGGTGGGGCAGACAGCTCTTAAATGATGAATCACCTGGGCTCGAGTCAGTCCTGAGACTGAATTTTTCTTTTCCAGTGGTTTGGGCTTCTTCAGCAAAGGGCAGACTCCAGGGCCCCACCTCTTCAACCTCCCTACTGCTGGACAGCCATGTCTTTGCTCTTATTTAAGGAGTATTAGTAGCTGGTTTGGAAGAGAGAGCCCACAGTGACCTTACTGACCTCAGCTGGCAGCAGTGTTATGGCTGGTCCCTCCTCTCATCCACCACTGCAGGCCAGGAGGGTTCTCCTCCAATGGCAGGGAAGGCTGGTAGATTTGCACGTGTATCTAATTGGCAGTACTGCCTGAATTCCTGTCTATAGCATCTCACAGACTAGGGGAGATGTGTATGTGTATATATATATATGTATACACACACACACTTTGGTAGCTACGCAAGCCTAGAAGAGGCAGGGGTTTGATCTATAGCCAGGTTAGAAGGGACCATAAGTCTTCACATTCTAAGCCAAGGAAAAAGAGCAGGGAACCCCCTCATCAGATGGCACGTTAGAATGGAAACTGCACCTGGGTACTGCAGACCACCAGTTCAGATTGCTGCTGGACTGTGGGGCAGAGGTGCCATGAGGGTGATTAAAACATGAGTAGAGAAGCAAGGAGGAAAGATGCTCCAAAGTGAAGGACTAAAGCAAGTACCTTAATGGGATGCCTCTAAGCCCCTCCAAACCCCAGCTATACTTACCTGCTATGATGGAATGACTTCAGCTTTGGCTGCAGCAAAACAAACAGCACAACCAAGAGCAGGATGAGGGCAACAGAACTTGCTGTGGAGGCCACTATGGACAGTGTGGGTACTCCAATTGTTTGAGGAGAGTCCTTTTCTACAAAACCAAGAAGAACACAAGGTAAAATGATCCACTCCCACTCCCTTAAATTGCTGCCATAGGGAGGGAAGAACCTCCACATTGCTATTCTCAGGAGTTACACCTGGGTGCACATGTGAGAAGCCCTTTTCCCATACAGTTGAGGCACACCATATCTTTCTTACAGATGACACTTCAGAGCTCAGGCTGACACCTCTCCATCAGCTGTAAAGGGAACTTAAACCAAAACATGCCATACAAGGGGCCTTTGGAAGAACACAAGGCAAACAGAAGAGCAGTGTAAGCAGGCCATGGGAACTGATAGATGGTGCTACAGGTCATGTTATATATAGGTCTGGATGACCAAGAGCTAAAAAAAAGCATCCTGATGTCACCAACAAGGTCCATAATTGTCTATCACAATAAGCAAGATATTTTAGGCCGAACAATAGGAAAAGTTCAAAATAATGTTTTTTCTTGGCTAATGGAACAGCTTTCCAAAGGAAGGAGTGGAATTCACCTGGCTGGATATAGTTAAGATGCAGCAAGTATACAATTTCTCTCTCACACACACATAGGCCAGGGAACAGAGAAGGAAGGCAGATGTTACTTCAGGATGCTGAGTTTTCAGTGTTAGATACATGTGCCCTGTTCACATTATTCCTTCCCACCCTTCCTCAGCTGTGCAGTGTGATTGTATGGGAACCAATTTGTCTTTTAAAGGTCCCTTGAAAGACAGGAATAAATTGGGAGCAGAGAGAGAACAGCCAGGAGGTGGTATTGCTGAGCACTGAGTATCATGCCTAGAATGCTACACTAGTCCTTTCACCTCTGCAGAACAAATAACTATCTGTATGTGTTGCCTTTGTCCCTACTTTATGTTTTTGGTAGACATCTAAAAAACTCACCTCCCCATTGAGAAATATCACCATACATTTCACATTGAGGACATTCCCATGGAATTCCTCAATTCCCTTTTTGCTACATTCAACACAGTCTTTGGGAGCACAGGTCTCCAACTGCAGGGGGATGCAGGACATACATGCAGTAGGGATGAGGGGAAAAAGGGTGTGCAAACAGAAGAAAAAGCTGGAGGACAACTGGTTTTAAGCCTACAGCCTGACATCTATGCCCAAAACAGACATATAAGTTGAAAAGCCAGCCTGCATTTTCTGCATCTTCTCCTGGGACCCCAAACTATTAAAACTTATTTAAACTTGTTTTCCTGAAATTCTTCAGAAGTAGTTTGACCTCTCCCCAGGGAAAAAACTGTCTGGTACATTTTGCCCTATGGCAAATAGGGTTGAGTAAGGTTTTCCATTTTCAATATTACTCAGTGCACTTTGAGTATACTGACAGGGAAGAAGGTAGGCAAATCTACTCTAATATGGAGCAGCTGGGACCTTACCCATTACCAATCATTTTAAGACCTACCGCCTTTCTCTCCATAGTCTCCCAACTCTTCCTCCTCTTAGTTCTGTGAGGGAAGCCTGCTAGTTAAACCTCAGCCATCTCTGGCCCTGACCAGTTGTTTCAAAGCCCATGCTGTGAAAGCAGTGGTGTCTTTACTGGGTCAGACTTTTAAGGCCCCATATTTTTTGGTAAGGCTACTGAAACTTCAGGATGCTAAAGAAATCTGAGGGATTTCTGCTCTCCACAACACAATCCCTTCAGCCTTGATGTCGACCAAGTGCTACCACACAGGAATGCCACCCAGAGAACACTACCTGCAATAGCATAGCTTTGTTCTCCAGCCTGGACGCAGCAAGGGAAAGGCAAACCACTGTGGAAAGGAAGCTCATGATGAATTTGAAAGGCCTCTTCAGGATCTAGTTGCTGACAGGTAAACTCCCAGTTCCCTTCCTTACACATCACAGGAAGGGGCTATTGGAGTGGCTGTGACAGGGACACTGAGAAGACAATGTCTTTGAGATGGGATAGGATGTTCCAGAGATCATAGGCATTCACTGATAAAGAGCTTGAAGAAGGTGTTTTTCTGTTTCCTTCCAATTAATCTAACACATTTTTCTTTATGGATTATGAGACTTAATTACAGATTGTGCATCTTGCTGACTGAAGCTGACTGAGCAGTAAAGACTTATATTAACAAGCCAAACTTGAAGAGGGGAGGGAATTCTCCCTTTAACAAGTATGCATGCTTTTAAAACCAGGAGAGCCATAGGCAAACTAAGAGCTGTATGATGAACACTTTCCTGCAAACCTTTTTACTTTCCTGCTTTGATGGAGGAATTCCTGTTCAGCTGGGAGAGACCCATGAAACAAAAGTTGTCCACTTCAATTTGGAGAGAGGCAGAAATAATTTGTCAGCAATGTCCTTTTCTGCCAGGACAGTGAAAAGCAGCACCATTGAGCTCTTTGCCACAGGAGGCCAACAGTTAACCCATTGTCGAGAAAGACATGCTCTACCTACTCTCACATGTGCACACGTGGTCAGACAGGTACAACACTGAGGGAGACGAACTGTCAAACCCATCAGGAGCAAAACCAGACAGCATGGAAAATGCTTCAGTGAGGGCCTCTCCCATTTCTGGGAAGAGAGCTGTCAAAATAAGAGGCTCCACATAAGTAACAAGTTGCCTCTTTCACACTTCTTTCCCACTTCTTTCCATGGGTTGTCTCCTTGCAATCTGAGCCTGAACCTGATAGGCTGTTGCAGAAGAGATGTTTTTAATAAAAAGAGCTGTGATTGTGAGTCACGTTTATGAGATTGCTGGAGCAATGAGAGGCACAGACTCAGTGTTTAAGGATCATCTGAAAAGCCAATGCAAGGGCAATTCTGACTGTCCCACTGGCATCAAGGAACACTCACCCGGGCTGAGCCTGCAGCTGACTTCCATGGCTGGGTTCCACTCTCCATTCTTGCAGGTCAAGTATTTATAATCTCCTTTCAGCATGTAGCCTTCGACGCACAGATACTCTATGACGCTGCCTGAAGTCAGAGGGTTGTTGCAGGGGCTCGGGTGGCATTTATAGCCTCCATTCTCAGGCTGTGGTGGCTGGGGACAATCTGGGGGGGGAAAAAAGGCAAAGTAACAAAAAAAGGCATCATAGAGGCTATCTCAGAGGAAGACCTGTATTGTGCAATAAATACGGCACCTAGGCAGACTTCCACCTACAAACACCCACTAAATTAAGAAACTACCAAAATAGAGAAGACAGGCTGTTACACAGTGGCAGAGAACATTGCTCAGTTTGACCTCCGATACATCTTCTGTGACTGCTAAATACTGCTTGTTATCCCAGTAGTACTATCTAGTTGCCAGGCATCAAACTGGTGATATTTCTGAACAGTGACACAACAAGAGATTCCACATGAGAGAGGCCCAGAAAATCCTCAGTGCTATCTTTTCCCCACAGCTGTTTCACTAGAGACTGGGGAGAACCTAACAACCAGGCTTTCCTATTAGCCTGTTATGGAAAAAGCATGAAACCTCCTACTGAAGCAAAAGAAGAATGCACACACCCCACTACAGCACAGGTACAACGTCAAGGTACAGAGTTGCCCCTTAAGGCACCTTGGAAGTCTGTAAGAGCACAGTGATTTTAGCTATGTTATATAGATATACCACCAGCAGTATGGGAAATGGCTTTGCTGCAGCAGGACCAAACATTCTAACCTATTTTTAAAAAGGGATTAGTTATATTACAAAGACATTTCTGAAAACCCTTCTGTTTACCTAAGCGAAGTCTGGAGTGCTGAAGGCACTTCACATTTCTCCTTGCATCTCCCCTGTCCTGACTGATGCATATAGGCACAGCACATGCCAGAAGTTTTCTTGTGGAATTTTCAATAGCTATTCCAATAAAAACATCAAACTAAGAATGAGGAAGCTGCACTAAAAACAGGATATTTGTATTGCTTAGAATTTCCTCTCCTCTGGTAAGTCACAGTGACCCTGCAGAACAGCCCCAGCACCCCCCCATGGACATCACATATCTGCCTGACTGAAAGAGGAAGAAATTCAGATTTTTCCTTTTAAATCCAAGTCAGCTTCCCAAACTTCACAAAAGAAAACAGAGATCCCTCGAGATATTTTGGGGCATGGAAAACCAGCTCACCCACCCTATTCCATCACAGCACAGTGATCCAGGCCCACCCTTACCCCCTGAAGCACGCATTCATACATTCTGCCTCACAAATGTGCCACTTACTGTGGGGCAAACTGTGAGAAACAGCTGGGCAGAGTTCAAGTAACTGGATTTTGGACAAGATTTAAGAAACAAAAGAAAACTTTAGTGATTCATTCCACTGTGGAAAAATTTTCTACTCTGCTGCAGTGCAAGTGACCCTTGAACCTAATCACATGTGTGAATGCATTATAGGCAGTGTCTCCTAAGTGCCAGTAAACCCCAAGATAAAGTGCTGAGCAAAGCCAAAAACCCTCTGGTACGAGTTCTGCCAGCTTTATAACTGCAATTCAATTTACTATATTTCAATTTGCTAAATTGCAAGGAACCCTTTCAGCACCAGAAATATTGTCAGTAGCTGAAAATCTACCTGTCTAGGCAATGGTAGAGCGCTATGGGGAAAAGCTACTCTTGCCACAGCAGCTGCCAAAACTCAGGAGCAGAGAGGAGAACTTTCCTAAGCCTCTTTATGCCACAAGAGGTACCTGGAATTGGCTCTCATTCCCTCTGTTCCTCCTTCTCCATCATACCAACATACAGCCATTGTGCCAGGAGCCCTTTTGGACCAGAAAGCAGCTCACTCTTCAATTTCCCTTCTATCGTGAAGTGCCACTTATGCTGATGAGGTTTCTTGAGTTACATGCAAAAAACAGCCAGCCAACAAGAAACAAGTGCTCATTTACATTGCAGCAGTGCTCTCAAAGGCTTGGAAATACCACTGCATCAGTCACCTACAGAACCCCGACTTGGCCTCCTCGCACAAGGGCTTCAGGAGATGCAAAGCTCTGCAACTGCAGATAGATTTTTCTCCTCACCTCCACAGGCACTTGGCACACAAAAGGAGAGTGGCAGCTGATAAGTGTGTTCACTCAGTAGTCTCTGATTTGTCCTCTTCACACAGGGAAGAGATTGCAGAATTAGTCACTTCCCTAACTCTTTTTCCCCCGCCTCCGTAGGTCATTTGTCATCACAGCACCCAAGAGCATCACAAGTATTTTGAAAATGTCACCTTCACTGTGACAGAATAGCACACTTTATATGGTGGGGAAATAAATAAATAAAACTATCTGGATCAGGCAGCCAGAACATCAATACCCCCCACCCTCAACCTGACTCAGCATCTCTGTGAAACTCAAGCTCCCCTGGGAGACCACCTGAACTGTCCTTTGCAAGGTAGCCTCGGGGGAACTCAGCACCTCAGAGCCTGTTGCTTCAGAGGGAGCTGCTAGAAAGTGCCAATGACTTTCAAGATTGACAGAGAGGGCCCAAGCAAAGGTTGGGTGGGTACGATGATGGACTGGTGGTGTCTGAAAAAAAACTGAGGAACTCAAACACCTCTACTCCCTGCTGGACCAGCTCCCTTTCCCTGGCATCTCTGACAGAGCTCAGCACCTCTGCAAACCAGGGCCCAGCCCAGTGTAACACAGGCCTGGGACAGACAACACAGCTTTCCACTACAGTGACCTGTTCCTGGGTTCTCAACTTTCACATGCTCCATAATCAGTTACTTCAATGGAAAAAGGGAGAGTCTGATTCTGTACAACCCTTCATCTCATGAAATAGCAGCAAAGCTTCTGCCCTAAGCCTGCAGCAACCGGCATACCCACAGCAATACAGAACCAGGCACAGCTGCCCATTTACCGCTTTTGACAGAATAAACCATTGACAGACCAGGGGTGAAAAGAGCCAGGTTCCAACTGCTGCCAAACTGTGTGTCCAGAGCAGCCTGCTCCAGGCTACGCTTTGTAGCCAGAAGGTACAGAGAGAGGGATGGGAAGAGCTGCCTGCGTGAACTGCTTCTGAGCACTCCAGAGTGTGGCTGTCTCATGATGGTTCTGCAATGGGTTTGGGAGCAGCCAGACCCAGCTCATCTTCCAGCTCAGGCTTCCCAGTTTGCTGTTTGCATGACCCATCCCCAGGCTAGAGCACTGCTATCTGGATATTACTTGGGCACACTGGTGATTTTTGAGGCACATAAACTAACACACAGAGGAGGGCTTTTCAGTATTTCAGTCCCAGTTAAAGCTGGGTAGATTTCAAGGGACACAGCAAAACCATGACCTCCAAATTTAGTCCTTCCACTTTTCAAAGTCATGAAGCACATAGTGGATACACTGAAGCTTCCCAAAAGGTTACAAAATTTCCTTTAAATTTGTGGGACACCAAGCACATCTATTTTAGCAATCAACCCCCTTCCCAATAGCAGCAGTCTAGAATCAAGGCACTGGATTAGATCTGAAATACAAAGAAACACACAGGACTTTCATCAATTTATCCCTGAAACGCACGTTCTTGGAAGGATCCCAGAGCTTATGAGACATCTTAATAAAAATGCTCACGCCAGGCAGGAAAGAGAGCTAAATTACAGAAGTTATCAGCTTCCTAGAGGGTTACCAACATCCTTGGCTTGTGGAACTATTCCCAGCGTCTTGATTTATCGAGCTTTGAGGATGCACAGAAACAGTGGTTTCAAAACATTGCAGCACTGCATGCAAAGGAGGCAGAGCTCTACTCCCAAAGGCCCCACACTGAAGTCTGACATATCCTGAGAGAGCTGGTTCTCTGCCAGCATACACTGTTGGACAACAGGAAGGAGATAACAATTGACAAGGAGTCCAAACATTTTGAACATTTCTGAACTCTGTTCAGAAGAAACTGTCATTTCCAGATTTACAGGCAGAAATAAAGTTATGCAGTAGAGTTTCTGCCAATGGCATTCCAAAATACTAAGTAATTAAAATATTGTCAATTTGTTTTACACAAATAAAAAACAAACAAACAAACAAAAAAAACAAACAAAAAAAACCACAAAAAACAAAAAAACCCCCACAAACAAACAAGCAAACAAAACAAAACAAACAAAAACAAAACAAACAAGCAAAAAAACAAAAACAAAACCAAAACCAAAACACAACAACCCCAAAACAAAACCAAGCCAACAAACAAGCCAGGACACACCTCCACCCAGTTTCCTATCAAATAATGGTAAGCACCATACTACGTCACATGAGAAAATACTGTCCTCCTTCAAGGAGAGTTACCTGCTCTTATGTTCTTTGAATAGCTGTTACCTACTTGACAATGAGCAGCACAATGAGGAACCTCTTTTTTGTTGTAACCATAGTGTCATCACATTGTGCCTTCACCACCTCCCTTTCTCATGGCTCTACTAGTATCAGCAAGCTTCACTTGCTTTCTCATCTACTAAATTCACCAATACATGTGAGGGGTTGGAACATGGCTTCTTTTAGAGACAGTAAAAGATGACAGTTGGCCAAATTGATTAACCTAATCACCAAAGGATAAAATGGATCTTCCACGCCCTGGATGAGCTGAAGCCGAGCTGTGGTCCTTCACAGCAACTTGATGCAGAGCTACAGAGCATTTCTAACCTAATGCAAAAGTGACACAAAACCAAGCCATGGTCAGAGATAATGCCACGTGTGGAAGGATGTGACATTTTGCAAGCTGACAGAAAAGTGAAGGGTTTACATACTCAGAACATAAGACCATACAGAGATGAAACCCAAATCCTCCTTATCTGAATGCATTCTTATAAAGAAAACAAACAAACAAACCAACCAAAACAAAACCCAAACAAAAATCAAACCCAAACCAGCAAGACAACTACTAATCATCATCTGCTAGAGTGTGTAACTGTAGGTTTGTAACAGGGAGAACAAACCACTGCACTGCTCATCTTACATGGGTGGACAGGTTGGTATAACATTGCTTAACAGCAGGATTTTTTGCACTGAATATCCAGTAACATTTCTCCTACTTCTCCACAGCACAGCACAAAGGTTACTGAAGCTAGGACAGGAACAGTTTTGACAAATTAAAGTAGCTATTCATGAGTCAGACCCAAATCCCAGCAACTTCAAGAGGAAGCTGGACTGAGCCTCAGGTAAATTCCTCGCTGACTACGCAAGTGCTCTAGCACATCTGACCTTCCTCAGAGCAGTGTCTACATGTCAGTGTAGAAGCATTTCAGAAAATCTGGGTAGATGACTACTGGCTCCACTGGATCCCCTGAACACGTGCCCTGTTCGGATATGTCAACACCACCCAGCCTTTCAGACATACAGCAACTTTTGTGGGATGTGAAGTCTGGAAACAGACGATCCTAGGCTCAGTACTTCCCTTATCTACAAGATTTACTCCATTGAACTAATATTGAGACTCACAGAGGAAAAATGCCCTACAAACAAAAAACACCTTCCCAATCTAAGATGATGAACATTCCCCTGGCTAGCCTGGTTCAACCTGCCCCGATTGTCTCATGCCAGCATGTCCTGACTGGTGAGCAAACACCTTTGTGAGCAGAACACTTAAGCACCCAGTTAAACTGTCCCAGTACCAGAGACCATACTATTTCCTTCATGCTGTTCCCTCTGGAGCCTCTTCCTAACTTTCCTGTGCTTCCTTGACTCCTGAACAGCAGGATTTTTGCAGAACAGCTTTAAAACAAGATTAACATGCTTAAAGTATATATTTTTGACACTTTTCTTATCTCCTATCACAAAGGAAGGTTCTCTATTGGTCACTGTCACTGCCTTTGCTTATTTATTCTCTTGCAATTTGTGCTCCAGCACATTCTATGGTGTCAAGTAGCACTTCTCTGTCCAAGTCTCCTATTCTCCAAAACACCAGCACTCTGATTCTCTCAGCCAGGACTTGCCACTAGCTATTGAAACAGCACATCTAGAAAAGCACACAAAATAAACACAAGATACCCCATTGTCCCTGCTACAGAGGCCTCGGATTTTCAGTCTGGGTAATCTGTGTGTGTGCATCACTTCAGTACAACAAAGGGAACTGCAAAAGCTATTACTAACTTCTGGCAAGGATTTCAAAATCCCCAAACTCTCTAAAGCACCCTTGAGAGTAATCCTCCCTCTCTATTCCCCTTTTCAGCGTGGGTCCTGACACAGCTAAATGGGTGGTCTGAAACACCAGCTGCATCTGAAGCCTTCTGCATTGTCTTTTCAGCATCTCAGACCCAAGGTTCAGGTTTAACTAACACCATGCTGAAAACAACAGAGCCAGGTTCACCATTTCTCTCCAGTTAGTGCCCTGAATGGGCTTGCAGAGATAAGACTGTTTTAACCAGTTTCTCTCTGTAAATTCATACACAGCACATCATCTCCCCCTCCCCCCCAATGCTTTTTCACAATAAAAATGCAACAGCCTGACACAGACAGGCAGAGGGCTACAAGTGCAAGTCAGAGACCACCAATAATGCTCACTGTGGCTTCTAGAGGGTCTGGCAATTCTAGCAGAATGCTGCCCATGGATCCCACTCAGGGGTGACACTAAACATTAGTTTCTCCTTTGGAAGCAACAGAATTAGTTAGCGAGAGCTCTGGCTGTATTTGCTATTAGGAGATGAGATCTTGTTTTGGCTCTTTGGAGAGTTCCTGTCAGCAGGAACTACCCAACCTCTTCTCTAATCTGGATTACCTGGTTGTTTAGTAAGCCAGTAAGGAAACAATTTACCCCTCCCTTAGCCCAGTTCTTGGATCTCTTCTATTTATTGGATATACTCCCAACCTCTGTTGCAGGTACTCAGAGAAGCATGAATGTGACCCAACCAGATAATAGTGTCACTACTGCCCTTAGCCACAGCAGGAGGGTAACCAGATGGAGTTGCCAAGATCACTTAGCAGCTTCTTGAGCAACATCAGCCTCCCAGTGCTGCAGACAGACTACAGTGCCCCAGCTTATACCTAACAGAACACACTGTCTGAGTTTTCATCCAAGTAAAATTGGTTTTGGTTTTTAAATGTAGGTTTTTTTCATCCTAGAGAAGTGCTTGTCTCAAACCCTCCCACATTTGCTAGAGTAGGGCAGATCACTCAAACCCTACCATATACCTCCTGAGAGAAAAAATAGTAAAGTGGCACCAAAACTAAAGGCACGTGTACAGCTGGCACATGAGCCATTTTCAACAGCAAGCTCTTATTTTATAAACCCTTCCAAGCTAGCAGACAGAAAATTCACCATCCAAGTCAGCTGCTTTTCTCCCGAGAACTTAACCCCCTATGCTCTGCAGAGTCTGGGCTAAAGGCAGTTTGCTGTGAGAATGAAGAAAGTATATATACACCTGCTTGATTCAATAGGTAGCACACAGCTACCTATGAGGCCCCTCTAACCCACGCCTCCTACTGCATCACTCCGAGGATGAAGGAAAGACCAGCATGACTGCAGTGACACTGTGACTGCAGAACAACAAAAAAAAAAAGGATTACACAAGTTCATATTTGGGTTAGGATTTTTTCCTGTTGAGCCAGCACCTTTAGTAACACATAACATTTCATTCTGCTTGAGGCAGAACTGGTATTTGGCTCCAAGGGTCTTCTGCAGAGAGGGAGATGATGGGGGAGAAGACTAGCCAGCTTTGCTTTCAGTGTGAAATCCAGAGAAGCAACATCTTTGTCTTTTCTCTCTTCCGTTCTGCACACAAACCAGGCTATAAACAGCAAGAACCACTTTTGGGAACTCCACCCTCAGCAGCAGTTTAGCTTTACCAAGAAACAAGTTTCATACCCTTTTTAGACTTGCTATGTCAACTGAACACCATCATTTACCAAAACAAAAATACTTCCCTGGCAGCTGGTCTGCAGAGAAAAAGCACCTAGATGGCCTTTGTTCACCAGTAGTGCCTCCTGCCCACCCACACCTTCCTTCCTGTTGAGAAAGCAGGGGGATGCACTTCAATAGTAGATATGCACAAGTCGTAGATACAAAAGTAGTCATGTCCACCCACATGCTCCAGCTAGTCAGAATGCCAGCTCCATTTCTGCTAAATACCCTCAGCTTTCCAAACAGTGATGTTTGCCTGGATGCAATCAAAAGGTTTCAACACAACACCTTCCCACTACACACCCTCTGCCCCTGCATTGTCCTCCCCAGTCCAAGTGTTTGGATTAATACCAGTATCGGGCTAGGTAATGGCTCATCAAGTATTCCACTGATAAATGTCACTGCTTGCAACAGCAGGTCTGTGCCGAACACGAAGAGCCACGTGCTTTAGGCTGGGGTTTCTCCTGGCAGGCTGGGTCCAAGAAGCACAGACAGAATGATCTGGTCTGGGAATCCTACCTGAGATTCCACCCTCCCCATCCTCCTCCCACAACACCCAGCAACTTGGGGACATTTGGGGGGGGACATTTTTTTAACCCACATAATTAAATTCCCATACAAACATCTCCTGCAGCCATTGGAAAGCCTTCTCCCTAGAGGACAGGTGGGTCCTTCCTGCTGGAGGTGAAGCACAGTCTGTTCCCCTTTCAGGTACACTGAGGTGTTAGTGGGGGTTTTCTGCTTATTGCCCACGAGTGTGCTAACCTGTGTGGATTAGCTATACAAATACAGTAGCTGCAGATACAACATCTGAAAAGGGACCCAGACTGAAGCTATCCTCTGCCAGCTGGAAGTAGCTGGGAACTCGGCATGTTTCTAGCCAGAGACAGCATTCACACTATAAAAGACAGATTACCAGATGTCCAGGTTTTCTACTGGTCTGTAATTTCTGGGGTGGAGATGGGGACTGGAACCAGGAGAACAGATTTTGAACCTTCTCCTTTTCAGCACTCTGGCTTTCTCTACTACATGAGCAGATGGGTCATTTCCCAGAGGGACAAACTCGAGACAGCAGCTGCTGCGGGGCCCAGTCACAACAGCTGAAGCTAAAGGACCTCTTTATATTTTACTTACAGGAGGCAGAAGTCAATAAAAGGCCTCCATTGTGAGCACACACATTTCTTGCCGACCCTGCCCCTAAAATATTTTAAGCTTTCCTAAAAACACACTGCAAAACATAACCCTCTTTCGGGCTCTGTGTATTAAGCAGAGGCCAAAGTCCACTGAAAAATAAGCTCTCTGTATTTACTGGCTCCAGATGCTCTTACTCTCAAGTCAATGACAGAAGAGCAAACTGAGCAGGGCTGGAGCTTTTACGAGGAAGTCACAGTTTCCCTAGCAAGGGCATACCCTGAAGAGGAGGCTTATTTTTCTTTATATCATAATGTGGGTAAATGAGAAGAAACCAAAGCAAAGGGATTTGTATATATAATCATAGAGCCGTGCATTTATATAATTAGACACAAGCATTTACACTGTGTACAGTAACAGGCACCCCTCACAGCCACCCCATACACACCAAGGCTGCCTTTTTCTTTTCTCTCTCACTTTTTTTAGGGCAGGGGAAGAAAAAGCTAGAAAGAAAAGACTCTAATTGCAGCCTTCCACCAATGCAGTCACCATCTGGTAACTCAAGAGACACATGGAGCTGAATTATCTTAATTAACATGTTACAACAGTATTTTAAAAAAACTCTATGCTTATTAACACTCAGCTGTGATTAGCCAACCATGGAGGAAGCCTGCTAGTGCAACATTAATTATGGGTCTTGTCTGTCTTTCTATTAGAATTTTTATTTTTTCCAAGGGGCTTATCTCTCTCCTAAAATGAAAACCATTAGCATTAAAGCTTGCTCTAAAATGCAAATTCTATTTACATTCTATAAGAGTCAAAATGTTTGGGCTTTATGAAGCTGCTGCTGGTGCTTCTAGAGTGCTACAGACTGTCCTGACAGAAAATGTACTTCTCTGTTTGCCCCTTAGAAAGCTTTGCTTCCGTTAGACAACTCCCCCCTCACTGAAATTCTAGCAGAAGAATAAACGTTATGCCATTCAAGTTCCTTTCCCCCTCCAAAACAGGAGCACAGACTTCACTTCATGCTAGGCAGGGAAAACCAAGACACAAAATCCAGGGCTGACAAGCGCCACAACTGTGAAAGGAAGATTTCTGTGAGAGAAAGCAGCAACCAAACCACAACGGCACTTCAGCAGCAGATCTGCCTCCCTAGAAGAGTGCTACTCACTATGACAACTGTATTATTTTCCCTGTAATAGGCCCACCTGTGATGTGCTCCCCTCAGACACATTCCCAAAGGATTGAGCCTGACAGGCTCTGAGACTAACACTGCCAAGCTTTTCAGCCTTGTCTCTGCATCGTGTTTGTGTAGGGCTGGCTGCAGCAGGGCTCTCATCCACACCACGCGTTCTGGACATCAGGATAACACCAAATCATAAGACAAAAGTCCAGTGCTTTTAAACAAAGCCAGGCTTGATAAATTAATTCCAGAAACGTTAACGAGGAGGGGGAAACAAGCCAGAAAAAAAACTGCAGAAGTGCTTTTAAGATCAACTGATAAAGAAATCTTACTGTTGCGCACAGACACACACAAATAAATACAAATTGCTGTTGGCGATGTATGTGAAAGCTCATGCAGCTTTGCTCAGGTCCAGTAAGGATGAAGATCATCTGACTGGTACTTTACAGCATAAATAGCTTTTATCTGGGCTGCAGCTGGAGCCAGTGGTACAGTGGCTCCAGAACAGCCAGTTTAATACAGAAACCTGCTCTCCCCCATGGGCACAGCACAGCTTTCCAAGTGGCACATGTTTTATTCGCTTTTGTTTTCCAAGGCTGCTTCCGGCCTCCCTGTGCCTTTTCCAACCGCCCCATAATTACTTCCACATGTTCCAAGAAGGAAATTAAGCAAGTGCTGTAACAACGCTTTGTGTAATCAGCAGGGTCCTGGATTCTGCTTTTGAAATCCAAATCCACCGCCATAAGTAGCACCCAGCTAGTTTTGTGGGTTCCCTCCACCTTCAAGAGTTTGATTAAGAGGGTCCTCCTAAGAAAGTTGGATAGGGGTTTTAGTTTGAAATTCTGATTATTAAGAAATGTAAAGAGTCCAAAAGTGTTTGCCACACTGGGCAGAAGCAGCTAACACTCAAAGGCCCCTCTTCCTCTCACTGGCAGCTCATCAAATTCTAAATCTTACTTTACATTGTAGGAAGGAGATTATTTTAAAAGCTAACAAAGAATTATCAAAATAAGTTGATATTCTTAAAAAAAAAAAAAAGGAAGAGGCAGCTGCATAAGAACTTACAACACCTACTGTGTAGGGTCAGGTTAAGAGAAAAGGTATTAGCATGGAATTTGAATTCAAAACACATCCACTGTCCTTGATTACTGGTGCTCATCTTAAACTTCTTCACTCTTCACACATCTTTCATTTCTCATCTTGTTCCTGCTCACCTCTTTCTAGAAATGTACAAAACTAAAAACTGGTCTTAATTCCAAGGTAATCTGTATATCTGCCCTGTTTCCCTGGCTCTTCCTAGGCAGTTTTTCAATTTGGATATAGTAATACCCCAAGGCTGTCTTCTTAGGATAAAAGCCTGACATACACAATGGGCTCTGGTCTCATGAAAACCATCTGGCTCTTCAGCAAAAACAATGAGACACTATAGGAAAAAGCGTAATTATCAGATGTTCATGGTGATTTTGGACATGAGGTTTTGACTGGACAAAAGTGTGCTGACTGGTTGGCAAGTCCTGACAAATAAATACAGACCCTCTACCGACACTGGGTGAGAACACGGAAGTACTTTCAGAGTACAGCAGAGCAAAACTCATCTCTACCAGCAAGTGACAAGAGGCCTGCAATTTAGCAGTGTCTTAGAAGGTTTCACTTGTCTATGGATTTCCATATGACTACAACACTTCTACTAAACTTCAGCCTAGTAGAATCATAAAAATGTCTGGGTTGGAAGGGACCTCTAGAGGTCATCCAGTCCAACCCCCCTGCTGAGAGCAGGGACATCCTCAACTAGAGCAGGTTGCTCAGAGCTCTGTCAAGCTTCACCTTGAATGTCTCCAGGGACGGGGCCTCAACTACCTCCCTGGGCAACCTGTTCCAGTGCTCCACCACCCTCATGGTAAAGAACTTCTTCCGTACATCCAATCTAAATCCACTCCTTTCTAATTTAAAAACACTGCCCCATATCCTTTCACTCCAGGCCTTTGTAAACAGGCCCTCTCCAGGCTTTTTATAAGCTCCCTTCAGGTACTGGTCGCTATTAGGTCTCCCCAGAGCCTTCTCTTCTCAAGGCTGAACAATCAGTTAGGCTCCCTCAGCCTGTCCTCATAGGAGAGGTGTTCCAGCTCCCTCAACATCCTTGTGGCCCTCCTCTGGACCCACTCCATCAGGTCCATGTCCTTCCTGTGCTGAACGCAGTATTCCAGGTAAAGTCTGACCAGAGCAGAGTAGAGTGACAGAATCCCCTCTCTCAATCTGCTGGCCACACTTCTTTTGATGCAGCCCAGGATGTGATTGGCCTTCTGGGCTGCAAGCACACACTGGCTGCTCATGTCCAGCTTCTCCTCTACCAGCACCCCCAAGTCCTCTTCTTCAGGGCTGCTCTCCATCACCTCATTCCCAAGCCTGTATTGATAGTGGGGGATTGTTCCATAGTATGCACACAGGAGATCCCTTTATGCTAAACATTGTTCCACTTCCATCCATGTGCAAATTAAACCAGGAAGCTCAAAGCCCTAGGTTACTGAAGTTTCCCTCTGCAGTACATCTACAGGCAGCTTTGCTAGGGAAGGGTGAGTAAGGACAGCAATCCTGAAACCTCAAACTGATATGTCCCTGCACACTGGAGAACACTTCCATCTTGCCATGTCATTTCTCTTCTGACCTTTGGCTCTGTTCAAGACCATTGAACATATCAGAATCTAATATCTGGGCAGATTTGTTTCTCCTTCAAGAATGACTCCTGTTTGGCATGGGACTTGTCAGAACAAGCACTCAAATCATTCATCACTGGTTGTGCAGAGCTGCAAAGAGTTATTAGTCCTGCCTCTCTTAAGCACATTTCATATTTTCACTCTAAATGTGATTAGGTTAGCTGTAAATATTAAGTCATCTTTTCTACCAGCTTTACTGAAGCTCTGTATCACAAGCAATTTCTCTGCAAAAATCTATCAGGAAAACAAAAATAGCCCCACTTGAATGCTCCAAGTCATCCTATTGAAAGCAGGAGGCACCTCAGGCTACAGTGACAGTACTCTACCTGACAAGCCCAGCTTTCCCAGAGACTACTACCCCCTAGAGGCTCCCAGATACACTGCCAGTTCAACCATTCCCAGCTACATTTTCTTGAACTTACTAGCTGATACACACTCAATCCAGACTCTTAATAATTCAAAAGCTCTAAGACACACAGACTGAAGTTGAAGAACTAAACTTCAAAGCAAAGTAAGAAGCTTGTACTGAAAAGAGCTAGCTATGATAACACTTTTCTACATTGCCTAACACTAAGACTGTTGGGCCATTTAAGAGGTAGTGAGGTGATAGCAGGAAAGGTGTCGTCAGACCCTGTACAACATGCATTGAAAACTGAGCAGATACTCGGTCTGTGATCTTCTCTACTGGCAATGCAAGTAACTGGGGAGCGTGTTTTGGAAACAAGAGAGGTAACCCAATGAATCTATCAGTAAACTTCCTTCATGACTGGAGCATGATTAGCAAGAGGCATCAGGGTCTGGTGGGATGATGCTGCTACTTTGATTTATCACACACAGGAGACACCATCGATTCTGGCAGAACAGGCAGAGTCAGACACATTCCGCCCATTCAGATTCTGCTGGGGATCAAATGGCACATGGAAAGTAAATGGCAACTTCATATAATTCTTACAACTGAAATGTATAAAGGAATTCAGATTTTCAGCCACTTGCTTTGAGAAGACTGTCTCATTATACAGATCTAGCAGCTTCAAAAACTGTTTTGTTTTATACTTTCTTTTTTCCAGTACTTACCAACAGCTCTAAGAACTTAATGGATATGAATTAGGAAATTGCCTAACAACACGCATCAGAAAATTGTCAAAAGCACACCTAGTAGCAAACAAGAAATCTTCTTTTCTGTCCTAGCTCCTCATTCCAAACACCCACAGGGTAAACAAAGCCAAACTGAAACAAGCCAGGATTTGGAAACAGTTTAAAAAAAACCCAAAAAAACAAAAAACACAAAACCAAAACAAAAAACCCAAAAAACAACCCCAAAAACCCCCAAAACCAAGTTTCTTCCACAGCTGGCAAGAGAAGTGTTCAAAAACGATGTGTAGAAAAGTTCTCACCCTTTGAAATACCAATTGCCCTTTGACAATTTCACTATAGCCAGTAGAATCAAAGCACAGGCAAGTCAAAATCTGCACTTCACCGCTTTTAAGTGACAAGTAATGCAAGACTACATATTCTTTGCTTCTTATGTATATTCCCTGGTAACCTAAGACAGATTCTTTGTTCCATAACAATACCAAGTTAAAGCTTCTCCTCCCCCACCCCCCCCCCAAAAAAAAAAAAAAGACAAAAAGAAAGCAAACACTCTCATAATGCTTTATTATGGGCTTGCTTTTTTCCTTTCCTGGTGTTTTTGAAACACAGCTGGCCTGACAGATGCTCAAGAGCCTTAGAGATGCACAACTCCAGCTCCTACCTACTGCCAAAGAGCCAAAGCATATCCCATTGTTGACTCAGAGGTTATGGATCCTTCCACCAGAGGCTGGAATTTTCAAGCAGGAGCTTAGCAGCTGGAACTAAGGCCTCAGCACAAGGCACCATGCTCCACCAATAGCTAACCTGAGGTTTTGCCTCCCTGCCTCAGCTGCCCTCTTCAGAGGGCTTTCCTGTCTGCCTCAGAATATATGGTTTCAGGTAGTCTACAGAGCCCAATGTGATGATTTAAGAGCTCTTGTCACCGATGTAATTAATCTCAACAATGACTTGCAGATTAATTTGACTGCTTTAGTATTTGCGTTATCTTTTTCTATATAAAGCAAGCCAACCCAGATGCAAGATTTCACAGTTTGGTAGTTCTTCCACATAGGTCTCTCTGGCCAGGAATTTACTTCAACTTTTAGTGCCATAAACAGGCTAGAGATGCATACGCACATTACCATCTTGCACTGGTACCATCTGGTTTTAACTCAACAAGGCTCCTTTTGTGCCAGATAGGATTTTTTTTAATATTTGTGCTATTTCATTACAGTTCATTTATTGTTTTAAGGCACTTAGTTGCTCATCTTTCTCAAGTGGCTTCCTTCAACTACATCTTATCTATACAGGATCATCGGTCATACCAGAGCAGTTCTTGCTAAACCAGCAAGAGCATTTCTCAGGATACCACACACTGAACAGGATAACAACAGCGTGGAAGTGCCTGATTGAGTTTTGGCTGCATGAAGTACCCAGAATCACTCCTCAACAATAGTGTTTCACTTGGATCACTCTTGACCTTGACAGGCCAAGCCTGAATTGTTATAGGCCAATAATAGGCCAAGCCTATTATCATTTCCTGTCAGCAGGACTTTAGGGTCTGGGACATTGCCTTATTGTAAAGGAGAGACTGTTGCAGGCCAGATTCTCCCTGACAACTCAGTTGATTTGCAGGTCCTGTTACGAAACCCTTGTTTCCTTGAATATCACAGGAACCAAACCAATGTGAAATCATTTTCATTGCTTGTGGTCCTGTGTACTTTCCAGACAGCATTTACAGCATCAAGTTGGAGAAATTTCAAGTCCCTCTTCAACTTCTTACAGCTTTACATCCTCATTTCTTAAAAGTCCTACTGCTCCACCTCACAGTAATCTTCCATCAAACATGCATGGGAAAATTCCTGCTCAGCTCCAGCACTCCATGTCAGACAATAATTTCAGCTCCTGTTTCAACTACCTAGCTCCATAAAAGAGCCAGTGTGGTGAGCTGGTGCTTTGAGGGGTGTATGTTGAGGTTTTCTGGGGATTTGTAGTAGTCTTGGTTTTTTGGTTTTGTCATTTGGTGTTTTGGTTGCTTAGGGTTTTTTTTGTTGTTGTTGTTGTTGGTTGGTTGGTTTAGTTTTTTAAGCATTTACCTGCAAGAACAGTTTTTGTATATTTTGGTGATATTTAGTGGATAACAGTATTCACTATATTACTACTTGCTCCTTTTTGTCTAAATTGTTGCTCCAGTAGGACAACATTTGAAATCTGGTTTCAAGAGCCAAGAACTATCTTATCTTCACTGATATGAAATGCTAATTTTATATTATAAATTATCATTATAGTAGCCCAATTCAATTATATTCTGAGAAACAAGCTGAAATAGGAGGACCAGATTATTCCTTTAAATAATTATTTGTCTTTTGGGAAAAGATTTACTTATTTTTAGATTCAGTTTTTCATAGAATATAAAATTCCTTCCACTATTCTGGTCAACACAGAATACATGTGTTTAGACACTACAGGACAGATTTCATAACCACCTTTTTCAGACTCAGACTTTGTAAAGGAAACATTAAGCAAGAGCAACCAAGACAGTAGGAGAAGTTACAGCCTGTCAGCTAAAGGCAACAATCTCTCTCTATGCAAGAACAAAGCAGTTTCCAGAAGTTCCTTACACAGGAAAAGAGCATTTCAGATGCTCCCCAGAGAAGAATGCAGCAGAGGAAGCTGTTGCAGCATTGCCTGAATCCCACAGGAAGTGCTCTGCTGAGTGCAAATGGGGGAAAATTCATAAGCATTCCCAGCTCCTGCAGAGCTGGGGCCAGAGCTCAGACAACACCCTGGGGGGCCCTCTCACTCACACAGCTGGACCCCTTTCTGCCTCCCACATCATCACAGGAACGCATGTGATAAGCAGCAAGTATCCAAATCCCAGCTCTTCCCCAATATCAGTGAACCTGTCTCATACCCTTCTCAGCCTAGTTAAAAAAAAAAAAACACCAGCTTTTTTTTTTTCCTGTCTCTCTTCAGTAAGAGCGTTTATACTATCAAAAGCTTAAACCAAGGGAGGGCAGAGGTCATGCTACTCTTTTTCTCTGTGTTCTCTCACCAGAGGCCTCAGTGTTACTACCAGTGTTGTCAGAGTAAAGTTTCTGCAAATAGATTTCCCTCCCTCTACAGATCCAGCTGCTAAACCTGTCTTACACACATCTTCCCACGCCTCACTAGGCTTCTGCCCATCAAGCCTGGCTTCAACCAGGCATCTACAGGTCCTGGGCACCAACTCATCAAGCCCCATTTCTGTGAAGAGGCAGCCAAAAAACCCTCAAAATCCACACGATCCCTCAACCCAGGGCACCCCATATCCTACAAGCTGACCACATGCATGTTCCCAAGTCACTTTCTCAGGAATCTGAAGAAAGCACCTCTTGCACAGGGCTCCCCATATAAAGGGTTCAATTTGGGCTCAGTTAATTCTGAGGCACTAGACATCCACACAAGGCTGGTAGATATAGCACAAGGCCTCCAGGAGCCCTCTGCCCTTCCAGAGAGGCAGCTGAAGGGCAGTTAAGATGTGTAGGGCACTAACTCCACACAGTGACTGAGAGCAGGCTGAACTATCTGAACACTTCCCATGCTAATGAATTCAACATCCCTACTGCCATTTCTAGACCACCATCCAGCTTTACCTCCATGTATCCCTGGAATTCAGAGTCTCTCTATACTCCATGAATTCCCTGAGCCACAGTCTCTCTTCTTGATTTAAACTGACAATTCACAAGTTCATACATCGTTTCCTTTCTCCCTGCAGCAGATGTTCAAGTTTCTCCCATCGCACCCCCTGGACTGTAGTTCAGTAGAGAGGCAATAAACCACCAAGCGTTACAGCTAGATGGAGCTTACCAGTTGACACAAACGTGGACCCCAAACACAGTGAAGATAAACTGTACACAGATAGTATGCCTACACCAAACATTTCCAAGATGTAGTAATTCCATGCCAGGCTCTTCAGCTGCTTGGGAAAGCTCAGTCTATAGCAGAGGGTTTGGTGAAAGTGCCTAGACAGTGATTATAGGTTTCTTGGTAGGGGAGTGAAAGCTTCCTATATAACTTTGAAATGCATTTACTGCAGAATTCAGTATCTGAATTTTCTCACACAAAGGAAATGAAGACCCAAAGAAATCATGCTAAAAATAGCAGAAATGCTGCCCTCCAGAGACATACACTTGGGAACGCTCCCAACTGTATATGCAGACTCCTTGAGAACACTTCAATAACAGATACAGATGTCTTATGCCTGAGAACTATAGGGAAAAGCCAGCAGGGAGGTAGGTTATTTTCATGCTGATAAATTAGCATGGAGAGTTCCAGAGAAAAAAAACAGGAGTCCATTTACTAAACCTATCAGTTGCTGTTTTTTAAAGTTACTGTTTCTAAAATACAGGGTCAAGACCCTGCACTGCCAAGAAATAGGTTTTCATTCTCCCCAAGGGTTACCCAGTGACAAACCTCAAAACAGGCTCTCAGTTCTTAAACTGATGCTATGACTGTGCAAAAGGCAATTTTGTAGCTCAATACCATTATATTGTGTCAACTCCAGTGAGTTGAACATATGGTTCTTAAGTAATAATCAACTAGTTGAAGGTAAAGTTTGCCCAAAAAAAAAAAAAATAAAAAAAATGAAAACAATAAAAAAAACCACTGCTCTTCTCCATTCTCTTTCTTGGTAACTTGCCTGAGGACAAAGAGGGCAAAGGCCTCCCAAGCACTGGGAAAAGTCCCCTGGGTTATGACACTGGACTTTTATTTCTACCCATTTTTCTTCCTAACTGGTATAGCTTCATTAATAAAGTGGGTGGAGGTGTCTGTCTTACATTAAATGCTACGAGCTACTTTCATAGCCCTGCCCTCACAAGCATCAGAACTTAAAGCCATGAACACCAACCACAGCAACTTAGTTTTTGCACAAAGCTGTCACTGTCACTCATTCTCAGAGCTGAACAGACAATCAGACAGTTGACATTTACTCTTTAGCTCACAGGGTAAACAGAAACCAAGTCACAAGATCTCTGCTGCTGCTCCAAAGACACTGATCCCATGCCAGCCTGCAACAACCACTCTGCCAGGCCTAGCATCCTTTCTCCAGTAACTCTACAAGGAAGAGTGAGCTACCCAACTGCACCTGTGTTTTTCTCTTAATAGCAGTGCTTTTTGAAGTTAGCTCTGCTCCTCTTAAACTCCTCATCAGCAATGAAAGTCACCCCAGGGTGTAGATCACACTCCAACATGAGCATTCCTCCAGAACAGAGTCAGTTTTTTATCATATACCTTCTTACTGAGGGGCACATACCTCTGCCAGTTACAGAAACTGCTTGCTGGAAAGCAAAAACACATTTAAAACTCCATTTTAGCACAATTAAATCAGTTTGAAAGTAAGAAGCTGTCATCATGTGGCAGACAGAACTACATGGACTTTATTATGTGTTCTGAATACCACTGCTTGGCAACTTCTAATCCCAGCCTAGCACATTTACTGGCAACATATTTCCAGTCTAGACTCTGCAAAAACCTCCCAGAGAAGTAGTTTTTCCCATAATGCTCTATTCTGAGAGGAGGTCGTATGACTACAGGTACAAAGTTAGGACATATAAAGGGATCTGGTGGTACTCAGTAAAAATGGTTAAAAACACTCAAAACCAAGTTTCATGGCAATGGGAACATAACATGAAAATCCTCTTGAGCAGTCTCAGGCTACTAGACTAATGCGAGTTCTTGTCTACAAGTGCAAAACACCTGCAGACAGAACTATGTTGTAGTCAAAGATCTCCGAGGCTGCAGCAGCCACTGGGAACGGGAAGGGCAGTTCTTGAAGAGGTGCCCCTAGGACAAGAATGAACAGGTATTTTTGTCCTATAATATCTGTACTGGCTCTGTTCAGGGAATATGCTTATTCCATGCTTAAGCACCCAAGGAGACTGACCACAACCAGGCAAGTTGCTTTCAAACGCTCCTCTTGATGACTTGACAAAAAGGGTCACTAAGAAAACAAGAAACTGCCTCACCATTGCTGCATAGAGCTGCTTTATTCATCATAATTATATGTATAAGAATAAATAATATATATCATCTAAATAAATATTTATGTTTTATCACTACACATTTATTGATAATAGGTGCATAATCATAAATAATAATACATTTCTAATAAGTCATGCCCTCTGGAGTCCTCACATGGAGGCTCATGATAATGCTGAAGATAACAGAAGAGCCTGTTGCTGCTGGGCAAACTGGGAACATAGAAGCACCTTTCCAGGTAGAGTTGCAGCTAAAGAATTAAGCTCCCCATGCATCAGCATTCAGGGCCCAGCCAGCTCTGGCAATGTGTCTCTTCTCATCACAGAACTGGACAAGATGGAAATACGAAGTTGTCTTGTACTGCTGGTAGAATTTTAGTACAGATAATTAGCAATGTCTGAGGGTACATACCCACCAAGGAGAAATGAAAATGGCTCTACCCTGCCTTCCTGAAACAACTCAGAATGAGCTGCCATCACTGCAAATTGTTTAAGGGAATGGATTCTTGCCTTCTTCCAAATGCTGCCTTAATCTGCTTACTAGTCAAGTGACCTTTGCAGAAAGCTACCTTCAGTCTCTCCTCCTGGTTTTCCAGGAGTTACTCAATTGCTCTACTGGAGTAATCTCATGTTACTCAGTCATCATGGGGATTTTGCAGCCTTCCTTCAGTACTGTATTGCCTGCAAATTTAAGCAGCAGGATAGTAAATCCCTCTTTCAAGTTGTTAAACATACTGGGCAAAATTTTCCACAGTGTTTGCATGACTTGAGATATCCTCTCTCAACTGATTACTAGTGGGACACAAGCACTCTGGAAAAATTTAATTTGATGGTAAATGTGTCTGACATAAGAGCTATCCCACCAGATTATCCTCCCCAATTTAAAAGAGATGCAATGCTATTTTTCTTCACTATTTACTTGCTTAGCTGTCATATCACTTCATAAAGACCAGTTTAAGCTGACAAAAAAAGCAAACAATTTAGTGGAAAAGAAACTGTACCATCAAGAAGGGAGGAATTTCTGTCAAGCTTTATTACACAAAGATCCTTTTCTGGCATTCTGCCCTATCTCGTTTCTTCCACCTCATGCACTCTTGCTACTTGTTACACAGAATCCCACTAATCTATTCAGCCATTTCCTTTCCATATTTGTATTTATTTTATGCTGACAGGAACAAAAGAAAGAACAACTTGATTATAAGGATCTATTTTGAAAGTCGGTATCTCAATTGCTTCCCTGTATTTCAAATTGTGTCATCTTGCTCTGGTTTCTTCCCTCTCAGTACATCAGAAGCACATTAATTCAGTTCTCTTAACATCTACAAACAAAAAGCACTTGCAGTGAGCGATAAAGCAGTTAAGTTCTTATTCATGTCTTCAATTATTTTTACTGAATTGCCTCCTCCTCTTTTAAAATCTGCAGTCTGGTTAAAAGTACATTTGAAAAAAACCCACAAGTTTGCTACTTGCTATTTTCAACTAATTAAATTCATTAATCCAAACAGGGAGCAAGGGAAATAAAACTACTTTCTCCTTCATGCTCCCCCTCCCTTACTCCATAATAATTATAAATGCTCTTATCCCTCTAAATATTATCACCAGAACTTATTCATTCTATGTTTTGCTGCCCTTATCTTTCTCTTGCAAGCCTTGAAAGAGTAATTGTCCTGAACTTTGAAAGAATGGCAGAGGATTTTCCCCCACTAAACCTAAAATTTGATCATCCATCAGAAACCAGGCTGTCTGTTGTTTCCTGCATTCTTTAGTTCCTAGGATTTTAGTTCCCAGCATTCAGACTTAGTTTTACTTCTTCTCCAGCCTGCTTCCACCGTATAACTGAATATTTCATTTCTATCATCGCTACCAGAAAAGTTGTTTCAAAAAGAGGATGCAGAAACTCAGCCATCTCCAAACCAACCACACAAAGATGTGCAGTAGCTAAGTTTAACTGCAAATTCAAGAGCCTGTCCAACTAGAGCTGTCTGCACATCAACTCAGTGACTAACTTCACAAAGAGACAGCTGGCAGATTTGCATGGCTGTGTCTGCTGGCACATTTGCAGGAAAAAAAGGAAAGAAAAAATGAAAAAGAAAAAAAAAGGGACAAGAAAGAGTGACTATAGCAACCTGTGGGTCTGCCACCCTGTGCTTTCTGTCAAGCTCACCTGAGACACAGGGCACCCAAAAGCTCCACCTTCACTCAGTGTAGGTTCAGTTAAGCATCTAACATTTAAGACACTCCATCCATGTTGAAGTTTATAGACAGTTGTGTGCTCTACAGAAATAAGATTAGAGTAGGCCTGGAGATAGGTAGAGTTAGAAAGAAGCTGAATAAGCACACACAGCTTTTCAGCAGCCACCACACTCCTGGAAGACCTTCCTCAGTTCCTGTTTTCATACAAAGAAGTTAAATGTCTCCCTTCCTCAGCACACCAAGTACCCTGCACTGTGTTTACAGAGGAAACTGTGCTTCTTGCTCCTCCCTGGTGCCCTGAGGGACAGTTTATCTACAGCCCAGGCCTGCCACCTCCCTCAGGAAGGGCTATGCAGTTCTTCCAGTTGTTTGTCCCCACAAAGGAGCCATAACTCACTGGAGGAAGCCCAGCTCGTGGCTGCTCCCAGCAGCGCCCACAGCAAGGAACAAGGGACAGCTGCAACTCAAGCCAGCATTGCTTTGCAAAACCACTTGAACTCTGCCCTATGTGACCATGCAAGAGAAGTCCTTATAGGCACACACTAAAGATTAAGGCTCATGAACACTTCAACCTACATATATAATGATGTCTTTTGTTCAAAATACACCTTTCCCTTCTTATTCAACAGCTTGATACACCCAGTGCTAGCAATATTGCTCAGGACAAGGCTCAAAGCAACAACCAGCATTTTCTGCCACATGCTCTCCAACCATGATCATACAGAAAAGCCAAAAGGCACCTATTTTGGACACTGTGGGTCAGCTACTAATTTGAGGGCCTGTATGTGGTTGAAGAGGTTGCACAAAGTACTCTTGCCTCTCTCTGGTGGGCAAACATAACAATTCTCTTTGTTCTCTTGCCCCAGGAACCAGATGACCAACCTCCTTGGCCTGAGCTGTTATTTCTACAGCTAATTGAACTGGAGAGGAGATTGCAACCATGGGGATTTTTCACTACAGCCCAGTGTATGTAGGGCCTTAATACAAGTTTCCAGAACAAGCAATATCAGAAAGGGAAAGTGAACTTTGTGAAAAATGAGGATTAACTCAATACTGACCAGAGGGGAGGGTAATGCAGCAGAGTTGCAAGAGCCAGGAGTTAAGGTCTTACTTAAACACATTTCCTGAAGTGAAACTTATAAAAATACAATAATTTTCCCAAGGAAACGCCCTGGAATTCTGTGCCTGGGCATAGAAAGCATTTTTTTTTTGGTACTACAAGAGGTGTGGAAGGCAGACAATGAATAGGATGTGTGCTGCCCATTTTGTTTTGCTGAAGTACATTAGACAAACTAGTGTTATTACCTTAAGCTTCTTCCTGTAAGCACGACTTCAGGATACTTCTCTGGCCCACAGTTGTGATCCCCAAAAGCAGACCCTTGAATTTAACTTTTCCCTTAGAAAATCCTCAGACAGTCATTCCAAAGCAGCAAGAAAGAATGCTACCAGCGTCAACTTCACATTTGCCAGACCACATTTAGGCCAATAAATAAGCAATTCCCTTACAACAGCAACAACCTGCTTTTAATATGGTGTGGCCACCTTCACCAATCCTTCAGGACTCACATGCAGGGAAAAGAAAAGCAGAGATAGCCAGAAAGCAGCTTTTCAAGTAACAAACAAAATATCCTCCCCTCAGAACCTGGGGGCTGTGGTAATCCCCTTTTTGAAATGCTAATGTCATTACAACCATAGCACCAGAATACAAGTGGTGGGGTCTGGGTGACAGAGCCTCTGCTGCGCCCTTACACAGATGATTTAAGCTGGGCCTTTTGTAACTCTCCTCCCCAAAGCTCCCTGCCCAGCATCATGCTTGACAGAAGCTGCAGCTGCTATCCAACCTCCCGAGGAGCAGGGGTGGAAAGATCAAGCTGATGAATTCATGCGTGTAGGGCAGGGGCCTGGGGCACAGGAGCCATACACTGTGGCCTTGTGTTCTCCAAAGCACACAGGGGGACAAAGATGGGCTCAGGGAAGACTAGAAAAGAGACAAAGCAGAAGGCTCTCAAGGAAGACTAGAAAAAAGACAAAGCAAAAGGTCCCCAGTTGCTCTCTTGCTACTGCTCAATAAGCGCACAATAGTAAAAATCATTACAGATTGTCATTAAACTGGGCACAACAGATACAGGTATAAGAAAGCACGGCTCATAGAAATAAACTGACATAAATACATCTATCCTCACAGCCCCAAGAACCAGCTCAGCCTCCGGAAAATCCCTCCCATAGAGAAAGCTACTCCAAAGGGATGGAGAGCAGTTAAGTCTCCTCCAAAAGCAACCGGAACTAGTTGCTGTGGGGAGATCGGAGACCAGACCACGTGATATGTGGCAGCTGACAGATGGTTACCAGAGGGCTTTCTAGTTTTGTTTTCAGTTTAGTGTTCAATTTTAAGTTGCCTCTGATATTAGCCAGGGAACAACTAGGAAAAGTAACTTCAAGTAATAATTGTTTTAAATACTACAGGATTTGCTGCAAAAAGTATTTCCCACAATTTACCAATTCCTACCGTCTTCCAGAGAGCCTCCCACTACAGAACAAAAGGGAGACCATCACCACAATGGCTGAGGCATAAGTCAAGCTAAGTTTTAAACCAGGTGAAATACAGGTTAACTGGAGAAGCAGGCTACAGACTGAAACAACATTTGCCATTCACAAACACTGCTGCCTTTACAATTCCTACTTCACCGTGAGATCAGGTGGAGCTACTCTAACACCACAGAAATAATACATAAGAGCCCCGAATCCCTCTGCTAGAGAAGAAACAGGAACTACTGCACCTTGGAAGTTCACTCATCCCACTGCTTGCTTAAGTGTTTGAACTGCTACCTACAGAGAAGTATCTGCATTTAATGAGGAGGCCTCTACTGCCACATAAAGAACAAAGGTCACAGACCGCTCTGGAAAGGGAGCGATGGGTTGGTTTTGTTTGTGCAGGGTGCACACTGGCAGGCAGCTTGGAAACACTGCCACCATACCCAAATTGTTTTAAAATGTAAAACACAAAAGCTTCAGTTCTGCAGACACCCTCCCTTGGTGCTACTAACTAACCAATGTCAGGGGAAAAATTTCCCCATTGAAAGCGACTAATTAAGTTAGAGTTCAGTGGATGGAAACAGACTTAGTGATAGATCCCTCCCTGCTGTCAGAGGATGCAAAACAGACATTTGTTTTCATCCTCCCAAATCCCTCCACAGCACCCAACACGGCCAAGAGTGAAATACTCCTGACCTGCCTCAGAAAAGTGGCAGGTGTTGTCTGCTCATCCTGACTGTAGTCAGGGAATTAATCTCTTTGCAACATTCCTAATTAGCAGCTTCCTTCAGTCTCTCTTGTTTTTACCAACAGCAAGAATCAAGGATGCTAAAAGCAACCCTACCTATGTAACAGATGACAGGGCTGCAACATCCCTTTTCACCCACCCGGGACTCAACTCTTACATGGGATTGGCTCATGACTGAAAGGAGCTGGTTAAAGTGGAACCAAAAATGATCAAGACAACACTGACAGGAAAAATAAAGAAGAAAACCAAATCAGAACAGCGCTCTAGCCCTGAGAAGTCTCCACAGCTGGAGGCATGTGCCAAGAAGCAGTCAGTTTTTCGGGATACTAAGATGAGGCAGAACTCACAGGGGCTAGCCTCTTCCAGCACAGCACCTGCACTGCACTTCAGTTGTGTTTGCCCACCAGAGGCATTGACTTAAGCCAGCAGACAGTGATCTGGCCACTGCTGCACACACCTACTCTCCCACACAGCAAGTGTGCTAGCAGTGCTTGATTTCCCATCTTGTGATCTGCCTCAGACAAAATTTGCCAACTATTTGTTTCACTACCACTTCAGCGACACAAAATCAAAGAAGGATCTTGTACCAACAGAGAGGTCAGCTCTACCAGCACTGTGCATCTCCCCCAGCTACTCCAAAAGTGGACTCTAGTTTACTAAATGCCATGGAGGAGACAGCCACCATCAAAGTGCAAACTGTCAACATTTAATAAGCACCCAAGAAGTAAATGCAAATAAAAAGATTCAAAATGGGAAGACCCAAAGGTTAAAGTTACGCATCCTTGATTCTTGCTGTCAGTAAGACATCACATTTCTACATCACAGACTCATTTCTGCTTTGGGCTACTGGCAATAACATTTACAACAAGATCAGCTTGTTGTGAAAGACAAAGAAGCAGCAGACTAAAGAATACAACTGAAAGAACAACTTTCCATCTTCATAGATTTTTCATTAAGACTTGCACTCAAAGGCAAAACCATTGCAGCTTGTGACTATGTTCAGATTTTTCAGCTTTCCTATCAAAAATGAATAATCTCCTCAGTTATGAGAAAAGTGGCAACTGAATTGAAACACTCAGATGATAAATCCTTTATGTTTTTTCTTAGTATCTTTATAACCTAAGTCAATTATGACCAAGAAAGTCTTTATAGTGAAACATGAAGGTTGTTCTCTGGGAACATTCAAAGGTTACTTTGGCTAGGGAAAGCAAAGCCAGCAACAGAATGGAAGTAGTACTAGCTTTAGGATAACACAGAGTATTAGTTATGGTCCTTTGCCTACAAAAAAGAGAAGTAAAGATGTGCTGCAGCACAATGCTTGGGTCTGCAGAACTCTGACAGCACCGGTCCTTTACAAGAAGCACATCAGCAACTTGCACTACTGGAGAAGGGTTACACAGCAGACACTCTTGAGTTTCAAAGTTAGCTACTCTGAAGACAGGAGTGGAAAGGGCCAGAAGAAACAACGTGAAAACCCCACACTTCTCCCCTCCCACTCAGGCATAAATCAATAGCTGTAGGTTTATATAGGTATACCAGAAGCACGTTCCTAAAGGCTGCTGCAGCATCAAGTAAGTCTCCTAGAGATAAAACTCCAGAATGCTGTGGGCCAGAAGACAGCCAGCAACATAAACCCCTAATTCACTCTGATATAACTTCATTCCACACAAACAATGACACAGACCCCACCTGGAAAGCATCACCATCAGCAGGGAGTGATACTTTGGTGTTGACAAGGATCCAGTGTCTAGCAGCTTTAATGGTTTATCCTGTTTACAGGAAGCGTTCCTCTACAGTGGGTGTAGCAGCCAAACAAATGCAGGATGGGGGAGAAGAGCAAAGCAGCTTTTAACTATAGAACTGAACACTAACTAAGAAAAGCAGGACTTTCTCAGAAAGTCACAGATGTTTCTCTGAACAGGGCGGCAACTTCCATTTGAAATTCCTCCCCGTGTCTTGTTTCAGACATATTTGCTACATGGTCTTTCACAATTTCTCTCCTCTCCAGATCCCCAGCCATGACATTAGAGCACTTGTAGGCAGACACAGACAGTGCTCCAGTAACTGGCATCTTCACCCTGCTCTGCTCCTGCACCTTGAAGTTGCAGTCCCTGGAGGGCACACACATTTTGTAACCCTCAAGTTCTTAAACTGTTAGTGTCTCATTCATCTGGCCTGTTGCATACAGAAAAGCCTCAAAAGCCTGATATTGTAAAGGCATATCCCTGCATTAAGACACTCTTACACAACCATTAAAAAAATAAACACACACATACATATATGTATTTCTATCAGAGTCTTCCCTCCCAAGGCCATACTATTCTCAATGATTCTAATCTGCTTGCATAACTAAAACACTACCTTCTTTCAGGGCTTATGCTACTTAACCATCAAGCCACTAATTAACTTTTTAAATCACCATGATCTTTTTCACAACTCCTCTGCTGGAATACTTCACCTTTCTGGTTTGCTGCACTCCTCTGTCCCCCTCCTCCCCTTCTCCCTTGATCCTGATTCACCTTCAATCTATTCTATCACCTTCCTAGAATCTCCATTCACTTCTAGTCCTTTTCTATGCCTGAAGAGTATTCAGATAGCTCCATTTCTTTCAAAATATTCTACTTCTACCTAAACCAGAAAAGCTTCACCCATTCTCAGCAGCTGACATCTCTGCTGAAAAAGGAGCAGAAAAAAAAAATGCAAAGCTGCCAGAACAAAAGAATTGGTAATCACATAATGATAGGGGTTGGAAGGGATCTCTGGAGAGCGTCTAGTCCACAGTTCAGTGTAAGATCACAGAACAGTTTTATTCTCTTTCTGATGGATAGCTTTATGGGTGCCTAAGGGTACATGTCTGACAAAACTTGTTACACACCATGTTGCATCTTTCTCAGGACATAGAAAATGTTCCTTTGAGGCAGAAAAGCAGTGGCAGCCTCTGGCTTTCTAGTTATGATTTGGCATGCGTCAGGCCTACCATGTTTCTTCCCCATCTGTGGGGTGAAAACGAAGACAATGTCCACCAGAAGTGCTTATCTCACCCAACAGCAAGGCAAAAGTTTTTTACATCAGACATGCTTCTCCATTTACCAACAAAGTAAAAGCTGTATCTCAAAAGCAGCAGCAATGTTTCTGCTCTTGAACAAGAAAGATTTTCCCACTGAGTTAAGATGACTGGCTAGTCCTAAAATGCCGAGTCTGCAGGATTTAAAGATGCTTTTTTCCTATCCTACTGTTCGACTCTTCTGCTTCCCCTGAACTTATCATGCTAGAGGAGATAAATGCACATATTGCATTCATGGCATTGGCCTTACAGAGAAGAAACACAGAAGGCATCTCCATCCAGCACCAGACAAGCCAAGTTATACAAGCAGTGGGGGAGCACACCCCCCAACCTTTGAGATGAAGCAGTCTTCTCAGCACAGAAGTTCCCTTCTGACTTCTGCAATAAAAGGATCACTACACTAGGGTGGGTCTAAAAAGAAAAAAAAAAAAAAAAGTACTAGGCTAGGCTGATCTAAAATCTTGTTTTATTCTTCAACAGTTTAGCAACAAGTCCCCTCTAGCCCAATCCACCTAGTGCATCCTATAACTCACATAAACAGCCCCATACCTAGGGGATTACTTCAAATCCCTTTTACAACATCTGGAAGCAAGCAATTCACCAGTCCTCTAACTCCTGTACTTTACAGAAGCAGAGCTTCAGGGGAATTCCTGCTTGCAGAGGAAGATGAACACTCCCCAGAGGTTTCGGTTCATTAAAAGAAAAATGTTTTTTTTAGATGCAGATCAGTACACACAGATAAGCAGGTACAACCTCTTGAGATGATGCCACAATCCTGTCACTGGGTTTCAATTACTCAAAGGTACAAGCATTTCTGAGCTTGATGGTCAAGTACCTTCAGAGCCCTACCTTCACTTCTGACTATCAGCAGCTTGTTACCAGCAGTCTTGTGACAGTCCACATCTAGACACAGACTGCTGAGTTTAACACAGGGCCTTGACAGATTCAGCCACAAAAGCTAAAGACTCAACACTACAGCTACCCACCTTGCCCTACCACTTTTTCCCCCCTTATCACCCATGTAAGCACGCTGAGGATACATCAACTCCACAGCTTTACATATCACACACCAGCTATTCCAGCAGTATTTCCAGTAACAGCCCAGGCTGAAGTTTGCCACAATTCCAGAGCAAATGTACTACTTGTTCTGCCATCCTTGCTGCAGTCAGCAATATCAGGCAGCATAAACAGGAGGTGGTAGCTGCTTGTGCAGCTACAATTACACAGAAGGGCTGAAGAAGCAGTGGCAGACATAGATTGTGCAAATGAAAAATGTTTAACATACCCTAAAAACATAATGCCTCAGCTTCAAAGGTAACCAGTCAAAAGGAACAGAAACAGCAAGTTATTTATCAAATGGCACAAGGGGACATCAAGCAAACTTTCTTCTGTCCTGCTGCCAAGACTATTGCCATGAGACTAGGAACAAACCCAAACTCTTCCCAAATGATTTGCTAAAGTCAGTGATAGAAGAAAGCTGCACGAACAACAGTCAAGCCTGTATCTTCAACCTAGCAGGCACCTAGGAACACCAGGATGGTGACACAACTGAAGTTCACAAATACTTGCTCTTAAAGAACAAATGATACCATTCAGTGTCCTTCCTGCTTCCCTCTACAATGAAGCTCCTACCAGTTTTTGTGTCTCTCATTCTAGCCCACAAAGCTAAGGTGAGTTGGACCATACAATTCTCAAGTTATTTCTGAAAGCAGCTTATCTTCCTGCTAGCAACCATGGCCAAGAATTCAAAGCCTTAAGTACTAGGTGTGTGTGCTACTAGTTCTGCCAGGAGTGAAATTCAGGCATTGGATAAAAATTAGCTCTTCCCCCATCTCCCAATCTCTGAAGACCAAAATTTGATAGGTGGCAAAATTCCCCTTCCGCACCTTTAAATACTTTGGTATGAAGCCACTCCCCTCAGACGCCTTTTGCATTGGTTTTTTTTTGTGTGCCTTTTTTCTTTTTTTTGAGGAGGGGGGAAGTTCAGCCTAAACAAATCCAATTTCAGAGTTCAGCAAAGATTTACACAAAATTTTATATACTTAAAACAGATACAGAAGCCAAATACACTTTCCAAGTCCTCCCAAAGTTTCATACATCCATAACATGTACACAGGAAAAATTTTAGACTTTTTCCAAGCACAGGAAATGAAAAAGCTTAAGTATCCAATGGAATATGTCCAGAGTCATGCTCTGATATGAGTTGTTCACCTTTCTGGATTAAATGAAGCAAAAGTGGGGATTTTTTTCCCAGCTTGCCTTCCCTGCCTTCTCAATCCTCTCTGGCAGCCTCTCAAAACTCTCACAGGCAGCATCTCTCTCCGCATTTTAATGAAATATTGTCTTTGCTTTCTCTTGAGTCATTTGAAGTTAAATGCTGTAGAAAGCACAAGGATCCCTTCAAGCACAGTGAAACATATGAAGCTGATCTCCCTCTCAAACTGAGGCCAGTCACCTTTCCCAGATACAAAGGACAAAAAGGGAAACAGGGCATAGAGATGCGTTTCAGCCTATTCAATACAGTTAAGGTGTAATGGGAATCCTAACTGAGAGACACTTATATTAACCAGTAAACATGATGCTCATTTCTCAGAGTACAGCAGCAAATAAGTCTACTCACATGCAGGTCCTTCGGATTTGCTGGGCCAACCTAGGACAGACAAAAGGAAAATTCAGGATTGCTATTATGCTCACTTTAATTCATCCTTCAACCATAAGAACTGGTTAAAATTAAAGAAGTTGTATGGTTTCTTGAGATCCCTATTACTCCCTTCAATCCATCTGCTTAAATAGCATTGTCTAGATTAGTGCAGTAATGGTGTAGATATTATTATTATTTGAATAGTCTAATTCTAGGCCCATCTGCACCACCTTTGCAGACCAGCCATTATTCTGCAGCTCCTCACCATGCTCTTTCATCTCACTCTGCTCTTACTAAGCTCTCCAAAGGGACTGCATCTGAATTGCACCTTGAAACCACTCCCTCTTCTCTCCATGAAGAACTACACACTTCTTTGGGCTGACCCTCTAATTTCTCCAAACCCACTTAAATGAAGCACACAGGCTCTATAGAATCAAAGATCTCTGTCCATACATGACACCTTTCAGTCTGACACATTTCTGTCTGGCCATCCAATGTTACAGTGTCCTTGTTTTCATGACCGCCGCATTCATCCCTAGCTGTATAAACGCCTGCCTTTCAGCTACATAATCGGAGACAAAGGAAACCTCTGCTTTGCACAGATTCACAAAGAATAGGAACAAGTCTGAATCTGCTCAATGACTGGAGTGTGCTCTAACAAGCTGCTCTATGCAATGCAAACAAATACCAGAGGTATCCAAGAGCTTCTGTGCAGAATAACCTTGGCGCTGAAAAGATCTTAGAACAGCAAGCAGCAGATCGGCTGCATTTGCGTCAGACACAACACACAGGAATGAAGTCCTTTCAGTTTATTGAAGCTCAATTTATCACTTAATGGCAACCCTAAAAATTAAAGAGCTATCTTTATGGCATTTCACATGTCAGTAGTCAACAAAAATCAGGCCATGTCTAAATCTAAATGGACTTCGATTTATCGAGCCTGCATTATTATTAATTTGTAAAGGTTAATATGTAAACTCTCTCCTTTACGGGTATTGATATTTGCTTAATTCAGGCTCTTTAATACTTTTACCAACACCTTTACTTGCCTTTTCCAGGACGAGGTGATGCTATTATCAATAATTAAAGGCCCAACCTATGTTTTGATAGGTTTCTGACAGAGCTGGTTATGAATCCACAAGAGATTACACCATTCAGAACTCAAATGTTAGGAAGCTTTCAGAGTATTTTAGAGACTATGTGTTAAAATTTAATGAACAACTTTTTCTGACCCACTGTCATGCTTCCAAAAATAACCTGGCCAGACAGGAGGACATTGTGAATGAGATAAAAACACAAAGCCACTGAAAGCTTGGGAATAACCTTAAGGACCAGAGATGGAAGGGGGGTGGGGGGGAAGAAAAAAAAAAAAAAGAAGAAAAAAAAATAATCACAGCAACAAAGAAAGAATGGAGAAGCATTAACTGTAGAAAAGCAGACAAAGTGATTGTTACTGCTTCTCTCCAACACTTCAAAAATTCCCTATCTCTAAGCACCCTGTCTCCTTGCTACATTCCAGATGAACCCTCAAAGACAACTGAGGAGACAAAGAGCTAAGCCTCAGCATTTCAGGTCCTTGCTTTCCAGATCTCCTCACCTGCTCATTCCTTCAATATTCCTCCCAACTAATCTTTGAGAACTTGCCAGACAGGGAAAAAATGTCACAACACTGATAAAGCTCAAAAACTATTTCTGAACAGCACTGAATCTCCCATAAATTCTCCTCTTCTGACATAGCTTCCGTGCTTGCTCATCACCAAATGCTGGGTTTTGTGTTAAAATATGTGCAGCAGTTATTTTTATGTTCATGGATATTTTCCTGTGAAAAGGAAGCAGTTTCCCAAATTCTGCAGTGTGCTTAGTGACTAAGCAACTTACCATACTTATCTCATGACACTCCAGGATATCTGGATAGATTGCTTGAGACAAAGCACTGAAGATTTTTCTTTAAAATCCATACATAAATAAAATAAATTTATTACCAGAGGACAGACCAGATGCTTGCTGACTAGAAAGAAATGAGTCTGCCCTCTGCATTAACCACATGGCAGAGAACACATTCCTGCCCAGAACATGAATCTCTCTCTAAGCTGCCTGGAACTCCAGCAATAGGATTTCTAAAGAGCAAAATTATTACAACACAATATACTTCATATGGTTTTAAACACATAAATCACAAGCTCTGCTTTCTCGCTCAGAGCTGAGCCAGCCATTGTCTCCATGCTTGCCTGTCTTTTTATGAGAACATTCTTCAGCTTTTGTAGCAATTGTGAGCATGTCACATTGGCCCCACGTTCAAGATAAGCATTACCACCAAGAGATTTCATACAATCTCCTGCTTCATGTTAACATCGCTTTGCCCTGACTGCTCTAAATGATTTTGCTGCATAAAGTAATGAAGTGAGGATGGTGGGGTGGCTGGGGGACAAAGATGAGGGAGACATGATTTTCCAAACACCTCGCCAGTATTCTTTGTTTCTCCATCTGGCTCTCAGCTCCTCATCTGACTTGCTCATTAATGTTACTCACGGCTGGCGTGCTGCTGCAGGTGCAGCTCTCTGGGCCCATGACACATCGCTGAACACCCCCATCCCTCCCTGCAATTGGCAGTTGAGTTGCTACCTCCCAGTCTCAAAAAGCCTGTATGCTGAAGTAGCCCTCAGTGAGCCCTCCCCCAGGATCTTTTCCCCTGCATATCTTGCCCTCTATTATGATCTTGGGCTCCCCTCCACATGCCCTTACTTTCTCACTTCCCCATGCCACTATAATCCTATTTAGGTGATGATCTGCCTTGATCAGTTCACCACAGCTGGTTTCAGGTCCCGAGGCAAAAGGAAGACAGAAAAGGAAATAAAGCAGAACCACTCTCTGGTCTTCTGACGTGCTTAACTGGTGCTTTTGTTAATGTCACTGGATGCCTTAAAAATGATACTAAAAAGGCTTGCCAGTATCGCAGCTGCTTTCCCCATCCAGCAGCCCCACACAGCCCAAGGCATTTGGATACTGATTACAGACTCTGAAGGTACTGCGGTGTGTAATGGGAGTTTCAGATGGGGACAGTGCACTCCAGCCCCAGGCTGGGAGGCATATCTGACAGGCCTACATCTGAAATGGGGCAGTGACACCAACAACAGGAAGACTGGAAAAAAACCCAAGGATAGACTTGATCCAAAAAGAACTCGTCCCTTTCCCACTCTATCTGTTCTTGCTAATTTGTCAGTTGCTCGTTGACCCTCCACTCCTCAATACCTACAAAGCAAAAAAGTCAGTCCATAGAAGTCTGGGATATCTGACTTCTGCAGACTCTCCAGTCCAACTCAGAGACCGAAATACTACCAAAAAAAATAATCAACTCCTTCCTCCAGCAGCTTCCAGCACCAGGAGACTTTTCTACACAGGATCACCTCAGCTTTGAGTACATTTATTCTGCTCTAACATACAGAGGTTAATTCAAGCTTCACTGACACTGAGGAGTGTTGGTCACAGGACATTTTCAGGTGCCATGATATGCCAAATAAATAGGACTCTTTAGAGTTACACTGAGAACTGAGGTTTTATTTTCAAAGGCAAGCTATTGTTTTACATTGCAACAGCTGCTGAAGTCAAATCTACATGCTTTTTGGGGACTAACCTCCTTCAAAGCTCTGTGTAAGAGCACACAAAGTTATTGCTTCTACCCTATGCCACTTATGATCAGACATCTCTCTACAGACAAAAACTGTATCGTGGCTGGTCTAAGAGAAAAGACATATTTCAGGTATATTGGGTAAACAAGCATATTACCTCACATCATGTACTACCTTGTGAGTATCCAGTATATCATCATCATCCTCTCATTTCTGAAAGACAAGATCCCCCTCATCTCTGCTGACACTTTATGTATCATCTCGTTGCACTGCTATTTACATTATTCACAACACTTGTCTATCAGATAAACATCATGTAGTTAGAAAGGGAAGAGGGGGGGAAACCTCAAGCTGCAAAGAGGATCTAGCAGAGGGGAGCAATTATTGAGTCCTGAGGTGTCAGAAGATTGCATGCCAAGGAAACATCGAACAGATTCATCAGCTGTGCAAAGAGCCAAAGAGTCTGCTTCCAAAACCGCTTCCCATCAGCAGCTGTGGGGCATACAGGTAATAGTGTCTACATGAGAATCCCACTCAACTAAAACATGCTCTTGATATGGTCCAAGGGCCCCCAGATACTCTGAAGGGATGAGAATGGAGGGGAAAAAATCTGGGGGAATCAAAATGACAGGGTAAAGGTCAAGCACTTATTTAGTCATGTGCAGGATTCACTTCAGTTCAGACACTGCCCTCTGCTTAACAAGTAGCAGGAAAAATTCCATCGCAAGTACTGAGAGTACAAATGCTTCCACCATCACCAGTTTCCCCATAAAAATGTAAGGCCACCTCCATACTTATACATCTCCCTCTCCCTGCAGCATATGGAAAGGCTACACTTACCTGTGGCCTGTGCTTCCAAGATGAAGGTACCAAAGACAACTAGCAGAAGAAATAACCCATGGCTAGTCAAGGCAAGAGACGATCCTGTGTTGCTCTTTGGTGCTACCATTCCATGGCACATCTTTTACACACCAAAGTTTCTTTTTCTGGTTGATCAGGAGCACCTCAGTCTACAAAAAACAGACAAGGAAACAAACAGTAAGCATTTTGCTGAGCACCTACAACACCTGATGGGGGTTAGGAAAAGGGGAAAATTCAGAAAAAAGCTTGAGCAACTTTTTGCATGTTCTAACATTTCGGAATCTTACCAGGTATTCACAGTTCACAGGATAACAGGAGCAGAAAAGGCAATCTTCCACACAGGAAATTCTAAAAGGAGCTGCATAATAGAGACCAGCACTTTTCTCTCACCCTCTAATATTTCAGGTGTGAAATCACCTAGCTTCCAATTAATTTTAGCTCTTCCTTTCAAGAAAACCACAGAGGATACAGCATCTAGAAAATTTGTTTCAAAATAACTTCCAAAAGAGTCAACCTTCTTACAGTCCCACCACCCTTCAGAAGGTCTCTGATACAGAGCAGATGATACTAGACAGCTAGGATAAATAAATCAAATGCCTCTTCAGCCACCTGAAGAGGCACAGGAAACCTGACAGCCAGCCGGCAGGCAGGCAAACACACGCTTAGGAGGAGGAATGTAAACCAACTTGCAAACCTCAGGTATGATGTTCTGACAGTACAGAGCACAGCAATTAAAACTGCAGGATGTGACACTGCTCATACCTGAAGACTGAGGGATTCAGCCATAGCCTATCAGGCACTGTCACAGAAGAAACAGACTTGTACACAAGTACATGAAGTTAGGAAGTCAAGAAAGCACAAAGTTCAACTCCTATTTTTGATGAAGAAGATGACCCAGCAGAATGCATGTCCCACCAACCTAGTATGATTTCAGCTTGCAAGACATCCAACAGTAACTTTGGACCTGAGTGAATAAATGGCATGAGTAACTCCAACACTCATGAGAGATAAAGTTTGGAATAAAAAAAAGAGGAGGAAGGAGAAAACTGGGATAAAAAGACATCTGGGTGAGTGATGGAGTTAAAAAAACCCAACCAGCCAACAACAACAACAACAAATTAAAATCCCCAAACCAACAACCACCACCAAAAAACACAAACACCACACAGACACATTTCAACACTTCTACCATGCTATTCCTTATACAAACATCTAAAGCTCCCAGGGAAAGAAAAAAAAAAAATGCAGAAATTAATGTTTGACCACAGTAGTACTTTCAATTTTGAGAGAAACTCCACTCAGCCACAGCTTCTTCAGTTAAAAGGATATTCATACTAAAGAGGGACTACTTGTTTTTTTGGGGGGGGTTTTTTGGGTTTTTTTTTGGTTGGTTTGTTTTTGGTTTTGGTTGTTTGTTTTTTGGGGGTTTTTTGTTGGGTTTTTTTTGGTCTCTGTGTGTGCGTGTGTGTGTGTGTTTTGTTTTGGGGTTTTTTTTTTGGCCAAGTTTCCCATAGAAATTCTAAACTGCTGGATAACTCCAAATAAATTTAAGAGGTGCAGAGGTGGGTATTGTATTCTTTTGTACCTTGAGAGGACAGGTGGGAGATCCAGATTAGTGCTCTTGCTACTAGGAAAGGCAATATGACTTTGAGATCCTTAAGTACTTCTGACATGAAGTCAACAAGCCAACACTGACCAGAGAAGCTCACGCCCCAAACATCCACAACTCACATTTCCAATTACTTGATCAAAAAAAGAAGCTAAATTACAGGAGGGAATACAGAGATTTGTCATGGGACCTGGAAGTCACGCTAGTGGAAAAAGGGTTTCCCGAGTTCCATGTCACTACTTTGCTCATATTCACAAAAAAGCTACCTTTAGAATTTGGATCTTTTAAGTCAATTAGTCTCTACCAAAGAGGAATTCTTTGTCTGCATACAACCCTGTCTTGGAATGTCACTTAAAGATGAAATTTCAACTGCCATGTGGCAAGTCTGGAGCTGATGCTGCAATAAACTCTGTGTTTCTTGCTTCATTTGCAGTGGCAGGGAGAGAAGGGAAGCTATCCCACTCTAAGCCTGTAGCACAACTTACAGATTTCTCATGTCTGCCACAGACAAGGAGCCATTGCTTTGTTCACCAAACTCCTAATAGCAGAAAGGAGTAAAGATGTTGCCACTCACCTGCTAGAATTCCTGCCACAACAATTAGACCATGGAATGAAAAAATACTCCTCTGTGAAGGCAGCCAAGCCAGCTAGTCTATACATCTGCTTCCTCCTCTCAAGTCAGACCTCCTGTATGGATTTTAAGTTTGTATGCAATAAGAAGGGGCCAGCACCTGGCCTATGCTCCAGGACAAAAGCTGGCTACTTTCTTTTAAGAAAGAGCTCTACACCAAATTATGGCTCTGAGGAAGCAATGCATCATCCTCAGGAAATGGCCCTTCTGATTAGATCAAGACAGGTTTGTCCTCCCCATTCCAATTTAATGACACCTCATTAGTGTAACAAACTTGCCAAGGTATCTTTTTAAGGTGACCTTCCCTGCCCTTGGAAGACTCTTTCCAAGTAACATATCAGTGGCGGAAGGAGAGGAAGGGAAGAGGGCATGCAATTATCACAGCATTCACCCAGCTGCCCGAGGTGTGCTGCCTTGTCCTAGAGGTGCTCTCCTCTCAAAGACTGCACATGGAAGCCAGCAGCCCAGTGCTGGTCTCTGAACAGCAACCGAGATACCTAAAACAAGGGTTATCCACAGCTTAAGGTGAAGGGTTATGGGAGGATTCAGTTTAAACAGAGATGTTTTCAAAGCTAATATTTAGTACAGCCAGCAGTTCCCATAAATACTGTAAGGAGAGGAGATTCTTCTCTGTTAACAATATGATAGTCAACAGAGGATTGGTTTTTTTGTGTTTTTTTTTCTTTTTTTCTTTTCTTTCTTTTTATTGAGCACTTTGAAAAAACACCTACCTTCTAAATACGGCTAAGAAAATAAACCATCCTCTGCAGCCACAAAGTCAATAGGCACACACCCTCCCTGGGAACACTGTGAACAAGTGAAAAAGTACTCACTGCTGATGGGTTCCAGCAATCCCCAAATCTTTCTTTTCTTCAAGTCTTGTCATCAAGTAACCTTCCCAGTGATGCTCCAGCCCAGCCTGCCCTGCTTGCACAAGCAGTAGTTCACTTCTACGTGAGCTCCCTGAAATAGGCACCAGCTTCCACTAAAACCAAGCAGGCCAGACTTCCTGCTCGCTCTTAAACCACAATCAGCCCTTTCCAAACATGACGCACTCACATATGGCAGGAGTTTTTTCTAAGCTAAGCCATTTGGGGACCTCTGCCATTTATCTTCTAGACCTTGAGAAGCTGCCAACTTCTAACCCTTGATCCAAGATTCCTTCATAAGTACACATGCACATACCCAGGATTATGACTAATTTTCTGATTTTCTCCCCCATTTTGTCACAGCAGGACTCCCAGGTCCCCAGAGAAACACATACTTGGGAAGGCAACATGCTCAGGACATGAAAGAGAACCAAGTTTGAGTAGTTCTAGTGCACCATGGACATGGGATATCAGGGGAGTGTACAGACAGTCTGAGGCTCTCCAGTTGCTCAAGGTGCCTGGCACAGCTATGTCCTGTGTTACCGTTGCTGGAAAACTGTCCAATGTGGATTGTCCACAGTTTGTTTAGAAAAGCCTTTGGTACGTCTGGAATGCTTCAGGCTTGCTTTTAAATGCTGTATTTGAAATTTCCCAAAAGAAAATTAGTTACACTCATCCACATCAGAAATTTCTGGTTTATTCACATAGCTTTCCCCTCACAGAATAATACTCAAATTCTTTGCTATCTCTTGAATGCACACAGCAAAGATCTTGGCAGTGGGTTGAGTGATGGGTGTGCACAGCATCCCTTTTGAAAGGCTAAGCACAAGGATTGCTCCTGTCTCATGGTCATGCTGCAGGTGGAACCTAATGTGAGCAGGGTGGTTCAGAGCCTTTAACCTTCACCCCTACGTGCTGGGTTTGTTGGTTTGTTTTGTTTGGTTTGGTTTTTTTTTGTCTGCTTTCAATGAACAGTCACACTTTAAAACAGCCAAGAGGATTACTTTTTGTTGTTGCTTAATAAGAACAATTACAGAAAAATCAAGTCCAAGTGTCAGGAGAGGAAAGAAATCCCTAATTCTACTTACTTTCTGTAGCTAAAACAGTTTAATTTAAAGCTTTTAGAAACAAAATTGTATTTTTAACATCTTGGGATAACTTGACAGTTCAGGTAAACTAGACACAAAGGAAAAAAAGCAAAGCATTCACAGTTACCTGCAGGCAGTTTAGAAAAAAAAATCTTAATCATCTGACTCTTCAGCAGAGCCAACTCTCAATTATCCAGGATAATTGGAAAAGATGGAAGAGGAACAGAGGAAATAAAAACCAAGCAACCCATGTAACACTCCCACCCATCCCCCAAGTAACCACATGATTTTGAACATGTGTATTTGGTAGCTTCATTTTACACCTTCATCTTTGAATTATGGAAGGGCAGATTTCTGCCTAGCACAGGCATAGCATAAAGCAGAGACATAATTGCACATATCCCCTGCTACAGAGCAATCACTAGGGCAGACTAAGCCACTTATTCTGGGCACTAGAATCAGCACACACCCTCCTGCAAAGACCTGACTGCAGCCCGTAGTGGGTCCCGAATCATTCTTCACTCCCCAACTGTACCACAAGGTTTGGCCTATGACTTGCACATTCAGCTGTTTTCCTTCACGTAAATATCTTGGCTTAGCTTTCAACTCCTCTCTCTCATGAAGGTTTCCAAAACACCAGGGCAATTGGTGGTAATGCAGAAACCCCATTTTCAAGAGGGAACATTAGACCTGTCTCAGGAGGAAGTTTGCTGGACAGGCTAAATTCTGAAATTCCACTTTAATCTCAAACAGCACGGGCCTAACCCTCAACAGCCCCACTAAAGCACATTTATGCTTTAAGCCACAAAACTGGGTTTCTTACTACTGGATAACCAGTCTCTTACAACTGGTAAAGTCACACCAGCATTCCTACCAAGTGAATAAACCTGCAAGATTCAGCAGCTTGCATAGCTTATTCCCTAGCCTCCTCCCCTCTATCTTTTTCAACACAGTCTAAAGTCCTGTTTGCATGTAGGTCATGCTTCTGCACTCCTCCCTTGCTTGTCTTCTTATCTAGCTTGACATTTGTCAAGAAGTCATCCTGGAGTTAACTGAGCATATTCTTCTGTGGGATAAAGGCAGGCACCACTTTCTTCCTCCTTCCACCCCGCCCCCTCCATGGTAGCAGTCAGTGCAAGCCTTTGTGTACCATCATCTTCCCTGCTACAAACTAAAGAGAAAAATATTCCTGAATGGACCAAACAAGCTGCAGCCCCAACACTTCCCTTAAAGGTAAGGAACAGACTTTTCAAGGTGTGCCAAAGGGCAAGAGGGTGGTGTTCAGTGCCCTTCACTGTCCATTGGATGACAGAAACTGAAGTAAGATATGGATTGACCCCAAATGTTTTACCATTCCTCAGCCCAGTGTGATGCACAGGGCAAGTTTTTGTTGGGTTGGGTTTTTTGGGGTTTTTTGGGGGGGGGTTTTGGGG